>JALIZH010026401.1:0-28308 GCA_030522465.1 Rhipicephalus appendiculatus
CGTTTGTGTCTGCAAGTGTTTCTTCGTATTGCAAGTATCACTTTGTTGGCGTTGTTTCTCGCTCTTTTTTCCTGTTGTTTTTTTTTTCTCGTTCTTTATCTCGGACCAGCCACCACCAGCATTGTTCGACCCTCGATGCTGCCTGCTACAGTAGGAAGCAGCGTTTGTTGCGTCTGGAACGAACCGATACAATGAAAGCGATTTGCTCGGCGCCACGCCGTACTGCGGTTTGCGAGTAGCTCTCTGGCGGCGTACGATGAATGGGCACTTTTATTGCTCGTTTTTAAACGCCGAACATGGACTCGGAGATCACCGATGCAGTCGCTCTCGCCTTTTTTATAGTACGTTCGTCACCGAGGCATTGCCCGCCTGAAGTCTGAATAAAAGAAACGCAAAACACGGCAGCATTGCGATCTTCTGGAATCAGACTGGCTTTCAACTATATATATATATATATATATATATATATATATATATTCCGTCACGGCGACTGACGAGCTTTCAACAGCAATATATATCCTATCACGGTGGTCTAGTGGTTCCGGTACTCGACTTCTGACCCTAAGGTCGTGGGATCAAATCCCGATCGCGGCTGCCGCATTTCGATGGAGGCGGAATGCTGGAGGGTGGTGTACTTAGTACATTTTAAGGTGCACTTTAAAGGACATCAGATGGTGAATATTTCCGTAGTCCCCTTCACTTCGGCGTCAATTATATATATATATATATACATATATATATATATATATAATCGGCAGTCATGAAAGCTTAGTCTAGGAATGTAGTTATCGGAATGCTGGAGGGTGGTACTTAGTACATTTAGGTGCACTTTAAAGGACATCAGATGGTCAATATTTCCGTAGTCCCCTTCACTTCGGCATCAATTATATATTATATATATATATATATATATATATATATATATATATATATATATATATATATATATATATATATATATATATATATATATATATATATATAATCGGCAGTCATGAAAGCTTAGTCTAGGAATGTAGTTATTTACACTTTTTTTTAACACCAACACCGCCTCTGTACAAGACTCGCTACAAAGGTAAAGCAGGGTTTACTGTGGGGCGTTCAAGGAGTCGCAAAGAAGGCACACACACCGCTGTTTTCTCTTCATTTTTCCAGATTCCCAAACTGTTGTTCATATACCCAACACGGAGTGGAGTGGAGTGGA
This sequence comes from Rhipicephalus appendiculatus, assembly GCA_030522465.1. NCBI lineage: Eukaryota > Metazoa > Arthropoda > Arachnida > Ixodida > Ixodidae > Rhipicephalus > Rhipicephalus appendiculatus. Next base: position 1,205 of record JALIZH010026401.1, read on the forward strand.
CAAAACATTTTTAAAACCTGCAGATTGGCGGCCTGGCCTAGGCCACCAGGGGGGTCGCGGTAAGGTTAAGCCATTAAGCCCTTCCCGGGCCTGCTGGATGGGACTTGGTCTTCGAGTTCTGAGCTAGCCAGAGCGTCGCGCCAACGTGTCTCAAGGAGGTCCGGGTTTTTTTTTAACGAATAGCCGAGTAGTGTGTGGGCATTTCCATAGGATATGTTCTATGTCTGCGTATTCGTGTTTACATAGGATACAGCCAGCGTCGGGGAATTGCCTGGGGTAGATGCGGTCGAGGTGCACTGGGTTTTGAAAAAATTCTCGTTTGTAGATGACGTAATCATGATGTCATCTTGACGTCGCATCGCGAGAGTTCGCGTGATGATGTCCTCACATGACATCGTCGATTGGTCAAAGGTGGGCTGATCACGGAGGCACTGCAAAACCGCGTGCGAGGTTCACGAAGCTCCCCGATTCCTCCGATCTCGGGGGCAGTGAAAGACCACGTTGGACGCAGAAAGCTTTTCAGCGGGATCAATACAATCGACTGAGAAGGAAAAGATGGCTTTCGCCTTCAAGTGGTGTTAGGTAAATGCATAGGGCACCACGTGACTCTTTCTTAGAGTACGCACCTCAGACACCTCGCGTGCGCTGTTTGAAGAATGCCGCCATTCATATTCAGCGTTTCTTTTAGAGCGCAGCTCGTAAGGCCTGACTCCACGCACGCGTTGCAGCGCGTCAGCGCGTGGCTTTCTGACGCGGCGCCGCACCCTCTCTCTATGTGGAGAGAGGGTGCGCAGCTTCGCGCAGCCGCGCGCCCTCTCTCCACAGGGATAGGGCGCGACGCCGAGTCAAACAGCCACGCGCTGACACTGCAACGCGTACATGTGGTCAGGCCTTTAGGCGCCCACTACTGCGCTGAGCGGCGTCGGCGCCGTTGTAAGCGGCAGAGCGAACGAGGAGAACGCGAAGCGCAGCAGAGGAGGAAAGACGGCGATAGCAAGGAGAGCGCGAGGAGGATGTAATGACAGTGGCGAGATGTCAGGTTCCGCGGCGCCTCAGTAGTGCGCGCCATCGTGCGGTTGCTGATGACGGCATCACTAAGGAATGGGCGTCCACCGATGCGATATATGGAAATAAAGCGCTGCATGAACGGAGGCGTGCCTGCGGCGGCTGTTGTGGAACGCGCCCACGCGCTGCCTTCCCGCGGTCTCCCGGCTAGAAAAGCAGTCGCGCTACGCCACGCTCCTTCCGCGGCGGTTGACGTGAAATGCGCTGCATAAATTGTCTGCCCTAGCCAAGTTACTCACGGCGTTCTCTTCATAATGTAAACCTGATACCTATATACTTACTGAACAATGTGTGACGCAACTGGTGGAAGAGCGTCGTCTACTGAGCTGCCCGAGCAGAGGTTCAAATAAAATGGTTGCTTGGGCGTGTTGGTACGACATATTGGAGGGAAACAGCGCGAAAGACGAAAGACCAGGCAGAGAAAGACACAAACAATGTTGCTTCCGCAGACACAAACAATATATAATGCGTGGTTTGACGAATAAACTTTTGTTGTAAGTCAGCGCCATTGTTTGTGTCTTTCTCGTAGTATGCCTGTAGTATGCGGCACAGAATCATTGCCGTACTCTTTCGCTGGCCGCATGCCAATAAGAGACATTACGACTCACGCGTCCATGCACACACTGCGCGCGTTTAGTACAATTTTAACGGCGTACATCGCGATGCAAATAAACGTGAACAGCGGAAAGCGTGGCTTTCGACTCAGTCGAACTGCGACATGAATCTGTGCTTTCAATCGGCGTCACCGTAGCACTATATAATCTTGATGTGGCTGGCCCTTTGGCATCGCGTGTGTGTTCTGAGTGCCAGACATGACTGGCAAATGATAAGAACATGCGGTGCATGAGCATAAGCCGTAGGAGGATAATAGCACTACAGTGACGCCGGCTTAAAGCACAAGTTTTTCCTAGCGACAGTCAATGCATGTCGCAGTTCGACTGAGTCGAAAGCCACGCTGTTGGCATTTCTTTACATCGCGATAGTACGTACCTGACGAAGTTGCTTCCGCAGTCTGCAGTGCACTTGCTGTAGACATTCCGGACTGTATAGGAAGGTCTTCTCGACGTTTCACAAGAAAACATCGCAAATTTCCAGGACGGGAAAAGCGCGAAACATGCTTATAGCCGGACTCGGGTTGGGAAGTTTCGCTTTTCACTTGCGGAGCGTCTGCTCTTATGGCAGTTCAGGGTGTTGCTTCGCCACGCCTGCAGCAGGTGTCGCGACGCGTATTCTAAACATGGCGGCACGCACGGTCGGTTACAACCTAAGAATAAGTAGTCTGCGCCCCCAAACTGCGGTGTGCCTGCCATTCATTTATCACAGTCGTGCGAGTTTATTTTCATGCTAACCATAAGTATTCTTGCGCTGCTTATGCAAATACCACGCATAATAGTAATTTACAGTTCGTCGTCCCTACTCAAAATATTACGTTTCCCTGAGAAGTCATGTCGGAATACTTCCTGCAATTCGCCACGAAGCTCATGTTTTTCGACCGAGAACTAGCGACGCGTGCATGTGTCTGTATGGCAAAGTCACCTAGATGATATAGGCCAGAGGAGCTTGAATTTATCTCTTCTGGAGAACGCATGAAGTATGCCATTGCTGAACTCCACGGATTACATATGCGAATGGTAGCAACCTTCTCGCGAAGTCTGATCAGACTGGTGAAAGAAACCCTCGTAACTTTCACGAATTTTGAGTCTTAACACGAAAGTGATCTATGCCGGGACCCACCAAGACTTCAGTGACGTATTACGGTCACGGAAATGACGTAGGAAAAAGTATACACGATCAGATGTCAAAAGAAAAAAAGTTCCCTCATCGGGCATCGAACGTATGACCTCTCCGTCCGCAACAACAGAAGCCGAGCACGCTATCAATTGCGCCACGGCCACAGACTCTGCCAGCGTGTCATGAGTAAAGGGGCACGAGGGCACGCGCCCAACGATGGAAACGTCCGATGGTGTGCGGCGCATGGAAAAGTACCCGATGGTATGCGCCCCTGCCACGCTCGCGCACGCGATTGGTCGGTGAAGAGCGCGTGGCTCGCGACCCGAGCCGTGGCGAAAGAACCCATGAGAAGGAACGGGCATTGTCTGTGGGACACCGTTCGAGGCAGGTCGAAGAAGCCAGCGTTTCACGGGTGAAGACAGCGGCGGGTGCCGGGTCCGGAGGTGCTGCACTACGAGTCTGGGTCGACCTCGGCGATGACCGGGAGAGGCTACTGCGGACTTGAAGCATCCTCGTCACAGCGGATTCCGGAGCACTCGCAACGCTCCACCTTCACTCGCTGAACGGCTCGTGCCCACAGGACAGTCCCCGGAGCGTCGCGTCGTCAAGTGGACGCAGTTGGAACGACGGACCGAGGTGGCAGCTAGGCCTAACCCATCCGCTCACGCGTTGGCCACGACGACGACCGGGAAAGCAGCAAGAAGCGGATCGTCGAGTTGCTGCTGAGCAACGGCGACCGCAAGAAAGGAGAGGGCATCGACGGCGAGCGCGACGCAGCACGGACGACAAGAGATCGACCGAGACGCCGCGACGACCGTCGCACAAGTAAGAACATTCCAACTCGGACGCAACCGAGATGCCAGTGTGGCCGGACTGCTGTAGTAGTTAGAAACTGAAGTTAACTAAAGTAGGGAGACTTTGAAGTAAGAATTCGCTGTACGAATTCGATTTTTTGAAGTATTGTTGTATTTAGCTCAGGTGTACCTATTTTTGTGTGTGTGAATTTATGTTTGAGGTTTGGCAGTGTTTAAGATAAAATGTGTTTGCTGTGCCACCTCCGACTCCCGTGTCTCTCTCAATTCCATCCTCTGCAAGCGCTCCCGAGATAATTCGTGACTTAATGTCACGAATTATCTCAGGCGCTTGCAGAAGGATAATTCCCTCTAGTCCGACCGCGACTAAGTTGAATCACACTTTAACATGCCGCGGGATGGCGACCTTAGCCCAAGTTCTGCGCCCCAACAGCGACGCTCTTCTGGCTCTGATTACGCTCTTGCCGTTAACATCTACAGCTACCAGAATGGTTTATTAGGAGCGAAGCTCCTTAGGCTGGCACCACGCCGTCGCCGTCGCCGTCGAAGCTCCCTGGCACGGTGCCAGCTGTGGCATCTCCCCCCTCACGCGGGAGGATAAATGAGCTTTATGAGCGCTGGAACGCGGATGGCGTCTGCACGATGCGCAAAGCGCGGGAATACGAATGCATGCAAAACGGAGGCAGATTAGTCTCCCTCTTTCTTCGTCTCTGCCCTCTCCGCTAAAAGTGGCGAACGCGCGTTCCGGCACAGATCGCAGCAGACGCTCTCATGCGCTCTGCGCGCACAAACAAGGCGCGCGGCGCAAAGAAACAAAAAAAATTACACCATCTCCCACTAAAGGGAACCATGTGTAGATGTGAAGCAGCGGGCGCTAACGCTTACACTGGCGGCGGCGTTGACGCTGGCGCTCATCGCAGCGTTGCGCAGGAGAAAACTGGGGAGGCGCAAAGTACGCAGTGATGGAGCGGTGTTTCCTACTGGAACATGCCAATCGCTGCTAATGGACAATGAGAGACAGAAGACTACGACTGGACACAGAGACCCGCAGTCCGCTTTTAGTTAACGCGCACGCTGCGAATTTTTATTGTTCAACAACGCACAGGAGAAATCTCCCACTGGCACCACCTTGCAGGTCAAAATCCATTGCCATATATACGGAGTGGCCAGTGAACGGAGGAATAAACATTTTATTTAAATGGCAAACTGAGGTGTCCGTGGGTGGAGCCCTTATTCCAGGGCCCCACTGGCACGAGCGGCACTCGCTTGGCCTGGTCCAAGGTTGCCCGCTGGCTTCCCAGGTCCTGCCGGGTGAGTCGCACCTCCCACGACCTTTCGAATTCGTTTCGTGTGATGAGGGGTGAGTTGCCCTCTGCTGGTCTTTGTAGGCAAGTCCAAGTGATGTGAATGAGTGTTGGTGTGTCGCCGCACCAAGGGCAGCGGTCAGCATATTGAGATGGCCGTATTTTGCTGAGTGTGTGTATGTTGGGATATGTGTTTGTCTGCAGGCGTCTCCAGTCCCTGGATTGCCAGCGGGTGAGTTTAGGGTGGGGTGGCGCCATTGTCTGCCGGGCCCGTCTTTGGCTCTCGAGGATATCTCGCGGAAGCGTAGGTATGAAGTCATCCGCCCGGGTCGGCATGTCCGCGGCTCCGGAAAGAATGCTCGAGCCAGGTGGTCCGCCCGTTCGTTTCCACCTACACCTTCGTGAGCGGGGCACCATGTGATGCCGTGGTCTTCTTGGAGGTTGGATCCTAGTATGCGTAGGACGCTCTGGGGAAGGACGCCTCTGAGAAACAGTCGGCAAGCCTCTTGTGAGTCTGTGATGACGTGCGCAGATTGTCTGTTGCATTCTGCTGCTCGGATGGCTAGAGCTATGGCTGCCGCTTCTGCTACGGCCGTTCTCTTCGTACGTATTGTCGCCGACGTGATCGCTTGGTTTCTTTTGGTGACGACCGCTGCAAATGCGTTTTGCCTCGTTGGGTATGGACTGGAGTCGGTGTAGTACGTGTCTGGGTCACTTCGTAACATTTCCAGTGCCGCCGCTCTTGCTCGTCTGCGGCCGGCATTAAGCATCGGGTGCATATTTTTTCGGGATCGGGGCGACGTGTATGTGTGCTCTGTCTTCTCTGGGTATTTGAAGCGTCTCCTCACCGCAGAACTGGGGTGACAATGGGTAGTGAAGCCTCTTGAGCAATACTCTGCCTTGCATAGTCGAGTTGAGTCTCTCTCTGCGCGATCAATACGGCTGCGGCGTGTTCGTCAAATGTATTGGGTGTGTTCAGATAAGAACGTCGGTGCATGTCCGCCGACCCCCTTTAATTTCGCCGAAAAATATATATTTGTTTTCCGAGTCCCCATGACTACAAAACCACTTTTGGTTTCGCGAGAAAAAATTTCACCTTCTTTAAAAAAATTCACAAGTGTCCACTGACCCGCCACCGCCTCTTTCGAATTTCGCGAAAATGGGATTTCGATGAGACGCTACAAAAACACTATTATGGCTGGAGGTCCGAAAAATTTTCTCCACGTACTACGGATAGTTTTCGTTGAGAAAAAATTATTACTTTGCAGTTATAATGTTGTTCTGTTAAGAAAAAAAAATCGCGAAATCGACACAAAGCTAAATAATGCTCACATTTAAGATTTTTTTTCCTCCGCACGTATAAAGGCCAGACTTCCCAAAGTTTCTAAAAACATTGCCCTATGTTTGGTAAACAAGTGTGCTGAACGAAATACCTGAGAGTGGCTTCAAACGTTAACCAGAAATGTTCAACTGAGGACATGTCTCTCAAAATGCAATATTTTGAAGATCATTTAAAAAAAAACGCCATCTTCGATTTTCTTTAAACTCTCCAGAATTAAAGCCAAGCACGTGTTCTAACTTAATCTGGAAAAACATGTTGCATTATTTTTGTGAGGTCGGAACTACGAAGCACGAAATGTGGCCAAATTGACGTATAGTGAGTAACCACAACATTGAGCGAGCAGGGAGCAATAGCTGCCATTATCGTTATTTCTAGGTCTCGAATGTCTTCTGTGGATTGACGGATTGTCAGGAATAAAACAGGAACAGTTTCTTTTGAAGAGGAAATTATTACTACATTTTTTACGCAAATAACAAAAACTTCTACACGGGACCCAGCCACTGAGCATGCCGCGATAATGAGTCGCACTCTTCGCAGGAATCGCTTTCAAAATTTTTCGCGCATGTGAGCCTGCGTACGCCTCATAAAGAAGGTGGCTGGAGAGGATCCACCGCTGGATATTTCTCGCTTCCCGTGGCACGTCGGTAATGTGATAACGCAGACGGTGCGTGTCGGCACAAGCAGCCCGGCCGCGCAATAGTTGGAGCAATAGTTGCCATTATCGTTATTTTTAGGTCCTGAATGCCATCTGTTGTGCTCGAGGGACAACAGCTTGACAGATAAAACCAAAGAGTTGCCTTAAAGGGCAAATTTGATCATTTGCGTGCGTGCACGCGTCGTAGTTTTGGTCCTGGCGTAAGGACTAACCGCAAGATTTCTAGAAATGTAGTCAATCGAGCTCTCGGAAGGAACTGTTTATTTACCCCTATTGTATGCACAGGGAGTCATAGTCACAAGTCATAGTCAGACAAGTTAGACAGTCACAAACGTCACTGAAGCACTTGTGCGTATCTTGCTCCTGGTGAAGCAACCTTGTGCACACAACTCATTTCGGCCTCAAGGAGGAGAACTTCGTGAGCTCGATCCCTGTGTCAGGGTGAGCCGCTGTAGACGAAATGTTTCCCGAATGGACCTGGTCATCAGCCGTTTTGAAACGTTCTCTTTTTGTCCTTTAGAACTAATTGCAATGAAATCTTTCTTGTTTGGGCTTTGTTGGGTGGAGTTGAGCTCATCGTCAGTATAATATTTCATTGCTGCATGTATGTTTTCTGGCTTCAGCTTCGATCTGGTGTAGAGGTTCGGATTTGACCACATCCGGGTGTCTGTATTTTCTGGATTTTCGAATGAGGTGCCGAGTTGCGGATGGAATCATTTCTTGAATCTCTTGATGAGAAAGGTTCACAGGGAGCAATGTCAGGAGGCGGTAGCGTTCATAGTATGATTCGCAGGTATCGAATGTGTGCTTTAGGTTGCGCAGCCAGTCGCGACACGTGTTGCAGGTTTCCGCTGAAGGACCAGGTTCCTCTGTAGTGCCGTACGCTATTGTAAGGACAGCAGAAAATTGTACTGGAGATAGCGCCCTCGATCTCCGCTCTCTTACGCTTGGCGTAAGACACTCGGCATTGTGCTTTCACTTTCGCCGGAATTTTCAGGGTTGTCAAGTCGGTTGTCTTAACGAGTACGTTTAGCTCTTCGACAACAATTTGTTCGGGAACAACATTTGCGTCAGGCTGAGATGCATCTGGAGACTCTACGGCGATCTGTTTCAAGCGGTTGAAACAGCTCTGGCACAAAATGTCGGTTTCTCTGATGGACGAGGCTTTTTCTGACATACGCTTCCTTAGTAAGGCGACATTGAAATCTTTCACACATCGAAAGTTCCGCTTGTAGGCAATCTTCTTCGTATGCCTCTCTCGGTAGTGAGCGCAAAAAGCTCGCTTTGAGCTCCACAACGTGGCCATCAATATCAGGGGAGTATAATACGCGCACGAGTACTCACGTTCGTTCACCAGCAGAGGACTGCCGGGTTGTCGACGACAAACGAAAGTGAAAGCCGACATTCTCTTATTACTTCGACCTTTCTTAAGCGAGTTGAGCTGTTTCTTGTTTATGTTCTTTCTTTTTTTTTTTTTTTTTTTTTTCGGGAGCGGGCGAGCGCGGTCGGGCTGCAGAAGGACCGCTTGTGCCGACACGCACCGTCTGCGTTATCACATTACCGACGTGCCACGGGAAGCGAGAAATATCCAGCGGTGGATCCTCTCCAGCCACCTCCTTTATGAGGCGTACGCAGGCTCACATGCGCGAAAAATTTTGAAAGCGATTCCTGCGAAGAGTGCGACACATTATCGCGGCATGCTCAGTGGCTGGGTCCCGTGTAGAAGTTTTTGTGATTTGCGTAAAAAAAGGTAGTAATAATTTTCTATTCAAAAGAAACTGTTCCTGTTTTATTCCTGACAATCCGTCAATCCAAAGAAGACATTCGAGACCTAGAAATAACGATAATGGCAACTATGGCTTCATGCTCTCTCAATGTTGTGGTTACTCACTATACGTCAATTTGGCCACATTTCGTGTTTCGTAGTTCCGACCTCACAAAAATAATGCAACATGTTTTTACAGATTAAGTTAGAACACGTGCTTGGCTTTAATTCTGGAGAGTTTAAAGAAAATCGGAGATGGCGTTTTTTTTTAAAATGATCTTCAAAATATTGCATTTTGAGGGACATGTCCTCAGTAGAACATTTCTGGTTAACGTTTGAAGCCACTCTCATGTATTTCGTTAACCTCACTTGTTCATCAAATACAGGGCAATGTTTTTAGAAACTTTGGGAAGTCTTGGCGTTTATACTCGCGGAGGAAAAAAATCTTGAATGTGAGCATTATTGAGCTTTGTGTCAATTTTGCGATTTTTTTTTCTTAACTGAACAACATCAGAACTGCAAAGTAATAATTTTTTCTCGACGCAAACTATCCGTAGTATGTGGAGAAATTTTTTCGGACCTACAGCTACAATAGTATTTTTGTAGCGTCTCATCGAAATCCCTTTTTTCGCGAAATTCGAAAGAGGCGGTGGCGGCTCAGTGGACACTTGTGAATTTTTTTAAAGAAGGTGAAATTTTTTTCTCGCGAAACCAAAAGTGGTTTTGTGGTCATGAGGTCTCGGAAAACAAAATATATTTTTTTTCGGCGAAATTGAAGGGGGTCGGCGGACATGCACCGACGTTCTTATCTGAACACACCCTATACTCCCAAGCTTTCCAAGCGCTCAGTGTCAGTGCAGTCGGGGAGGCCCAATGCAGCTTTGTAGGCAATGCGTATGAGTGTGTTGGCCTGCTCTGCTTCCCATCTGCGTGTGAGTTGGTAAGGGAGAGCATAAGTAATGCGGCTAATGATGAAGGCATGTACCAGCCTCCTGGTGTCTCCTTCCGTCATGCTCTCATTACTGCAGGTTACTCTCCTTATGAGTCTCGCTACGCTTCTGGTTGTGTGTTTCTGTTTTTTTAGCGTTAACGATACGCTGCCCGTTTCCTCTATCAGCATTCCCAGCACCCTTAGCTCCGACACTTGTTTTATCTGGTTTCCATTCAGCTCCAGATTGAAGGTTGGGGAGCGTGTCCGGCCGGTGTTCTTGGGCCTGATTTGTATGTATTCAGATTTTTCCGGCGCGCATGTCATGCCTGCTCTCTTGGCATATTCCTCAATTGTGTCGACTGCTCTTTGCAGAGTGTCTTGTCGGTCTCCATAGGATCCTTTCGTCGCCCAAAGGGTGACGTCGTCGGCGTAGATGGCTACTCCAAGTTCTGTGTCTTCCTCCAACATTAGAGCCAATTTCCGCATTCCTATGTTGAATAGTAGGGGGGACAGTATAGAGCCCTGTGGAGTACCCTTATTCGCTATGTGAGTATTGTCCCCTCTTAGATGGCCTAAACCTATGGACGCCGTTCTGTTATTCAGAAAACTCCGCACGTAGTTGTAGGTTTTCTCCCTACAGCGTATTTCTTGGAGGCCGGTCAATATAGTGTCATGAGATATGTTGTCGAAGGCTTTCCGAAGGTCCAATGCAAGCAGGATTCTATTCATGCTTCCAGGGGGTGGGTTTAGAACTTCGTCCCGAAGGAGAAGGAAGACGTCCTGTGTGGAAATCCTCTGTCGGAAGCCAAACATGGAATTTGGTAGGAGATTTTTGTCCTCTAAGTACCTCCCAAATCGTGTATGGATGACCTTCTCGAAAAGTTTACCCAGGCAAGAGGTTAACGATATTGGTCGCAGGTTCTGGAGCGATTTTGGTTTTCCTGGCTTGGGTATTAAGATTATTTCTGCCTCCTTCCATTCAGGTGGTATGGATCCTCCTGTCTTCCAAATCGTGTCATTGAAGAGCTTTGTGAGGCGCTCTAGGGTTTCGCTAGGTAAGTTTCTAATCATGGCGTTCGTGATACGATCCGGGCCGGGCGCAGTGTTCTTTTTGAAAGATTGCGCTGCAGTGTACACTTCTGCGAGTGAAATCGGTTCATCAAGGGCAGGGTTTGCCAGACCCATATAGGGTAATATAGTTGTCTGCGTTTGACTTTCTCCCAGGTACGTGTCTTGGAGCTCGCGAAGAAGGTCCGCGTCTGAGCCTGCGTAGTGATTAAGTATACGGCGCAGGGCGAGCGTGGTTTCTCTTCGTGTGGTAGCCGGAGTAAGCATATTACGAAGGATTGCCCAAGTTCTTTTCGTGCTTAGATTTCCCCGAAAAGAGTCGCACAAGCTCCTCCAGTTAGAACGGTTTTGCAGCGCGAGCAGTCGGTTTTTTCAACCAATAAACTCGCTAGCAGACGCTGCCTGCGTCGGCGTCGCGTCGCGAGGCTAGAGGGCGGAGCGTAGGAGCGGAGAGAGAGGAGGGGACGCGCAGTGGGAGTGTGGACGCCGCGGGCAGGGGATGTCTAGAGGAGAGAGGGGGGAGCGTAGGAGGGGAGAGAGGAGGAGAGGCGTATGCGCAGTGAGGGTGTGGTTGCCGCGGGGAGGAATGTCGAGAGGGGGAGAGGAGGTTTCTTATTTTTATTTTTTTTAAAGGGTTTGCGCATGCGCAGTAAGGGTGGGCACGCGGCACACCACCACCACCGGATTAAGCTTCGCCATAAGATTCTTCACATCTAAAAAAAATTACACCATCTCCCGCTAAAGCAGGGGTCTCAAACACACGGCCCGCGGGCCGCATGCGGCCCGCGAAGCTCTCGGTTGCGGCCCGCGGCCCGCACATGACTGTCTTCGCCCAACATATTTTAAAATTTTCTTATGTTCGGGAGCTACACAGGGTTGTCTGGTTTAAGGCATTGTCTCCGTGAGGCATCCTATGTGTTCACCTTGCTTTAAAACATAACTGTGAAACAAAAATTACATTTGACAATCGGCGTCCAGATATGAGCCATTTTGGAGATCGGTATTAAAATGTTTTCGGAATGCGGACACCAAATCTGCTTCGGAAATGACTTGTATATGAGATATGGGAAATTTTTGTTTCAAATGGCGGCGTTTACTATCAAATTGTGCACCCCCCCCCCCCGCTCCTACCTCCTTCACTGCCCCTGCCCTTGCGGGACTAAATTGCGTGACTGCGGCCCGCTGGCTGAGGTGAGTTTGAGACCCCTGCGCTAAAGGGAACCATGTGTAGATGTGAAGCAGCGGGCGCTAACGCTTACACTGGCGGCGGCGTTGACGCTGGCGCTCATCGCAGCGTTGCGCAGGAGAGAAAACTGGGGAGGCGCAAAGCACGCAGTGATGGAGCGGTGTTTCCTACTGGAACATGCCAATCGCTGCTAATGGGCAATGAGAGACAGAAGACTCCGACTGGACACAGAGACCCGCAGTCCGCTTTTAGTTAACGCGCACGCTGCGAATTTTTTTATTGTTCAACAACGCACAGGAGAAATTTCCCACCGGCACCACCTTGCAGGTCAAGATCCACTGCCTTATATACAGGATAGCCAGTGAACGGTTGTGCAGCGCGAGCAGTCGGTTTTTTCAACCAGGAAACTCGCTAGCAGACGCTGCCTGCGTCGGCGTCGCGAGGCGAGAGAGGGGGGAGCGTAGGAGAGAGAGGGGGGGGGACGCGCATGCGCAGTGGGAGTGTGGACGCCGCGGGCAGGGATGCCTAGAGGAGAGAGGGGGGAGTGTAGGAGAGAGAGGGGGGGACGCGCATGCGCAGTGGGAGTGTGTACGCCGCAGGCAGGGATTCCTAGAGGAGAGAGGGGGGAGCGTAGGAGGAGAGGCGCATGCGCAGTGAGGGTGTGGTTGGCGGGGGGAGGGATGCCCAATAGGAGAGAGAGGGGGGAGAGGAGGCTTTTTTATTTTTATTTTTTTTAATGGTTTGCGCATGCGCAGTAAGGTGGTCACGCCGCACACCACCACCGGATTAAGCTTCGCCATAAGATGCTTCACATCTAAAACACGTTAAAAAGAAGCCAGCGTTCTCCCTGTACCACACACACTCTGCTGCCATGGACGACTACAGTTTCCTCCGTGCTCCCATCTCTTCCTTCCCCCCGACAGTACAGCAACTGCGGGCTCGACCATTTCCGCGAATACTGGAAATGCTATACCTACCCGATGTGGACATCTTCAGCAAACGCTACTTTCGCAAGATCATTGGCATCGACTGAGACACCGAAATGACAATTTGTCTCGCATCCTTCGTGCGGTTAAACAGTTTCAAAACGTACACAGTCGTTTGCGTCTCATTTCGAAGGAGCTAGGGGCTTCGCTCATCGGTTGTATTCGTACACGGAACAACTAGTTTTTAATCGTTGATCATGGACGTTAGTCGCGGGATGGAGATGTACCACGAAGCGTCAACATGGGTGCCTCCATGTTATAGGTTGTGCAAACTCTCCCGTTTCAATGTACAGTAAATATTCAATTACCTCTGAACGGGCACGTTTTACTTTCGTGTTATACCGATTCCTATGACGGAGGGATCAACCATATTTTTCGTTGTACTTTGATATTTTTCGAAGGCTCAGGAAATGTTACATTACGCGGCCTAATGACAGGTGTACTGAGTAATGGCTTTTGGGCTGGAAAGGCTGTAAAAACTATTGTTCTAGTTATTCACTGTTTTTCATTTCAGTGAGCTTTGGTATTCTGCTGGGCCGAGTGAAGGCGACATTATTATATGCTGGATAATAGGGGGGGGGGGGGGAAATGAAAATTGGCCAACGTGGCTTTTAACGACGAAGCGGTTGAAACAGGACAGGCAACGGCGGAATGCGAAAAGACTCCGAAACGATGAAAGCCCTTCGCCAACGACGACGTGTTCGTAGATCTATCGAGAGGTGCGAACGCTCGCTTTCAGCGCGAGTTTCTGTCTCTGGAGTCTGGGCATCCGTGTCGTGTTTATGACTGTCTGTGGTTCAACCCTCTGCTCTGAGAATCAACCTGCAAACCACCCAGCACCGCCTAGCTAAAGCTTAGCAACCACCTAGACGCAATGCTATTAGACTTCAGAATTGCCGAGTTTCGCTGTTTCAAGCCTTGCGCAACTTAGTGCAAGCTCCCATTTAAGCTAGTTGATTAGATTCACCAAAAGGTGTCATAGCGCTAGCAGACCCGGGCGAGCAAGACAGAAGCGCTCGTCCGTTTGTGTCTTCCTCGTCCGCATGGGCGTCGGCAGGGAGGTGCAAAAGGGGCACTTGCCCCCCCTCAAGCTACACGAACACTCCCCCTCCCCCCAAAGCCACACCAGTGCCCCCCACCCCCTCTCCCACCATGATGCAACACGGGTTTGCACCCCCCAAGACAAAATCCTGCCGACGCCCATGCTCGTCCGTGTCTGCTAGCGCTATGAAACCTTTTGAAATTTTGGTAACCTTGTCGTTGTAAGAGTTTAGTATGCACGTGCTGTCATCATGAGCGCCCTGAGTGATTGCTGCTCTGTGGAACAAAGAGAAATGTTGTCTTGTAATGCACGTGAAAACATGCCAAGTTCACCGTCGACGCGTGGCCTTGCCGTGTAAAGTGCGCATGTCCAATAACTTCAGGACCAGCACACTGTGAGACAGGGGCGTAGGCAGAAATATTTTTCTGGGGGGAAGTGAGGGGGGGGGGGGGGCACACATTGGTTTCACGTGGGGGCCGGACTGGCAGATGTGTTCATCCTTGGGAAGCGCGAAAGAAACACAGGGACTAAGAAGAGATACACACAGGACAAGCGCTTGTCCTGTGTGCATCTCTTTTTAGTCCCTGTGTTTCTTTCGCGCTTCCCAAGGATGAACCATTTCCAACTAGGCCAAATAGCTGTGCTACTACAAAGGCATATGTGGTCGAGTGTCATTTTGGGCTCTGTATGCTATGGCAAAAAAAAATACACCATCTTCCCAAAGGGAACCCTGATGGGATGCGAAGCAGCAGCGTTGCGCACGGGTGCGTCACGGGTTGAACGGCGCTAACGCGGGTGCTGCGGTGAGCGCTGGAAGATTCGTTTGAAGCGATGGCTGGCGTAGGTCTTGTCGTCGCGCGTCAGGCGGCAGCTGCGGGCGCTCCGGCGAGCGCGCGGCAGGCGAGGGAGAGAGTGACTTCAGCGCGCACTGCGAGGGGGAGCGTGACGTCAACGCGCAGCTGCGGCGTGACCTACTTGGCACCGCTCCAACACCTGCGGCGAGGGGAACGCGTTGCGGCGCGTTCGTCCGTACGCACGGAGGGACAGCGTTACACAGCCTAGTCAAATAGCTGCTTCGCACCTAAAAAATTTCGGGGGCGGGTGGGGCATGGCCCCGGTGTGCCACCCCCTGGGTACGCCACTGCTTTGAGAGAAAGAGAGCGAAAGTAGAACTGACAGTTGGGCGAGCTGTTACGAATTCATAATTATGAAAACGGCCGGAGGTAAATAGACAAAAAGACTGTTCGTGTGCTTTCAGTCTTTCCATCATGCCGTTATCATAAGAGCGAGAATAGTGAGAAAGAGTTAGTGCAGCTGGCACAATGTCGCGCAAGGCTGGGTAACAACAGAGCTGGTGGACTGGTGGAACACAAATCGACGCACGTGTTCTGGGAGCGAAGCAGAGGAGGAAGAAGGAGAGTGTGAACCGATTCATGAAGATAGCTTTTCTACGTCACACGGCAAACTATATCTGCTCTACGGTAGAATACATGGATATGCATTCTCTTTTTCTTTCTATCTCTTTATAGCGAAGATGCATACCTCTACCCCCCAATGGTTTCCTATCCGTGGGCAAAAAAAAAACAAAAAAACGAAAAACGCCTGGGCAGAAAACACGTGGGCAAAAACCACGTGGCCTACGTGACGTAATCACAAAACACCACGCCCCTAAACCAGCACCAGACGACCGCGCTAGCGTTCTCCTCTGCTACCAGATGAGCGCGCTCCTTGCGTTTTAAAGACGATAGTCTTTCTTGGGATACTTAAACGCAAAAATTTTGGTCTAGCTGTTTGTTTGTCCGTAACCCACTACAGCTATTCGGCCAAACTTCTTTCTGAACGCCCAGCCATCTTGAACTGGTGTTCGTGTTCATATTTGTAAACATATTCAATCAAAAAGCAAATACTACGCATTCATGAGGCGCAACATTAATATGTAAGTGTCAGGACGTGTGTTCTTTATTAGAAAATACATAGGTACGCAATTCTAAAGACCCTAGTGTTTTTTAGGCTGTCTCAGGCAAGGCAAAACATAGTAGTACGGCCGGCACAAGACTATCGTCTTTCGACGGCATTTGCAGCGAAGCACGCAGATACGCGGCCAATTTTTTACCTCGGACGCTGAGGAAGGGCATTCGAAGAGGTGGACAGGCGAGCCGACAAACGCGTGCTCTGTAGACGTGCACAACTGCAACGCCACAACTAAATTTCGGCCTCTGTGTGATTTAGGGGTCCTTTAACAAGTGAAGGCAAACAGCATATATATTTGTTTGCAATCAAGCACACGGCATAGAGCTCAGTATTCGTTTCAATAAAGAAAACCACAAAACAAGCATTGAGACCGCGTGCTAGATAATAAGGCGTCTGTGAATAACGGGAACACCCTCCCACGCGCTCCCGCTAAAGATTACGTTACAGCTGTTTTCCACTTCACACGAGGGTTTCGAGTGTGTTTCAATACAATGCTTGACGAAAGGAACAATTTCTTCTAGCTGAAAGTGGTCGCGGAACCATTCACGGTCTACCGCAGCGAGTACAAAGCGAGTATCACTACAGTTACTCTAAAGTGATAATAAAACATACCGCCGATCAGCCTGTGTCGAGTTTGATACAGCTTCGCTGGACATTCACGTTCGCAGGGCGGGATGGTGGCAAACTTTTCTGAGTATGTTGCTTTGCATCTCGTTCTCTATTTCGTTTTCTGTCTTTGTCTTTTTCGCTCTTTCTCTCTTTTCTGCAAAATCTCTGTTTTTGCTCCTCTATTTCACTTTGTGTAGTCCGTCCCTCAGCTTCTATCTTTTATTGCGATTGCAATTATATGGACAGTCTCGACGGGTTTTTGCCGTCGCCGTCATGTCCCGTATAAAGTCCAAATTGATAAGATCCCCCCACCGCATCGTACGTTCTACCCGCGGGTAATAGCGCGCGAGCGGGGCCGACGGATGTGGCTGAAGCGGAGATCAAACGAGCCGGCCTATCTCCGTCGCTCCGAGGCGCATGCGATGAGATCCCCTAGGGATGGTCAGTTAAAATTTTAATCGATTAATCGTTAATCGTTCGTCGATTCAGCCTTTAATCGATTAATTGTTTTCGGTGTGATGTTTTAATCGATTAATCGATTAATCTACCTTTTTGATGGGTGCTTTAAAAAGGGTATCTTATTGTTTGAGAAGCGTTACTTGTGTTTTATCTAGACCAAAGTCGTTCTATTAGACGCGCTAGAGGTCATATGTGCGCATTTGCGCCTTCGTGAAAATTCGCACTTTTGCCCACTGGACACAGGGGGCCCGTCGTATTTGGGTGGTGTCACGGATTTAAGGATCTGTGGCCATCATCCATGGACGATTCGGTAGCAGGTTGTACTTCCTTGAAGCCTGCCTACTCGAGGGCACCGAAATCGAATGCGTTTTCGGCGACCAGAGTGGTCGAAAAGACGTACCCGAAACATGTAGCGTGGCTGAGGGTTAGGAAATCCCGCGAAAGGCAAAGCAGTAACGAGGAGAAAGAGGAAGTAAATAAGACGCTAGCACTCGTAGGCACGGCATCTTTTATCCATTTGCCTGTTGGATATTGCGGAAGCCCACAGCAATACTATAAATGTGGACTGACGTCACCTCTTACTTGAGGTCAGCCATGCGAAATTGCACAGCAACATACTGGCCTTCTACAGACCATCGGTACAGGCATCTGTGGGAAGTAGAGCAACATGAGTTTTGGCCTCCCGGTTAGAACGGAACCTGCGCTAGTGTACTCGAATGGTTTCATCTCGTCGTTGCCTTAACTCGACGCTACGAGCACGTCTTCAATCGTGCGTACAGACGGAAGTGTAATAATAATAATAATAATAATAATAATAATAATAATAATAATAATAATAATAATAATAATAATAATGTGGTTTGACGTCCCAAAACCACGATATGATTATGAGGGACGCCGAAATGGAGGGCTGCATCGCATGAAAGCTACCTTTTCAATCATGAAAAGGATATATATATACGGTCAAGTAGACACGCGTACCAAGCGATTTATTGACGTTTCGGCCGCGGGTCCAGCCTTCATCGGAATACAATGCATGGTATGAGTGCAGTTTATATACATGTGCATATCAATGAGATGAAGATATGGAATTGACATTACAAGCGATATATGGGCTAACAAGAATGCATATCACTAGCTGTGAAGAGCACCTGATACACATTTAACAACATTGCATTTTGCGAGCATGTGATTTGAGAACGCATAACATGGCATGTAGTACGACCGGTAATCGCAAGGTGCAAAAAGAAAAAAAAGATATTTTAAAAATAACAAAAACGAACAAGAAAGCGCTATACAAAAGACATTGTTAAGTAGGTGCTACGTAACCAACCAATGTAAACGATATGTTGCGAGTTGCTAGTCAAATAAGGGAAACTAAACAAGGTGATGTGGGGTACACAGATAGGCAACTCAATCTGCCTACGTTTTCATTCATACATGACGCGACGGTGCCAAACTTTCAGATGAGGAAGGATTCACGGGCTTCTCTATAATAATTTGTGCGGAAACCAGATTCGAGTAGTGTGACTTTTAGTTTTTCAAAAGAGTGGTTAGGGAGGTGCACGTGTCTTGAGATGGGCAGGTTGGGCAAGATGTTAGCATCAGATTTGTGATTGTTAAAACGCAGTCTAAAATGTCCTTCTGTTTGCCCAATGTACAGTTTCTTGCATAGCACGCATTCGATCACGTATATTACGTTCTTAGTATCGCAGTCAAAATTGCCTTTGATTTTTAAAGAAAAGTTAGAACCTGTACGGGTGACTTGTCGCCATTTGCGCATGTACAGGCATACTTTGCATCGCGGTTCTCGGCAAGGGTGGCATCCGATCGTATCAGGACAGTCTGTTTTCGATGATGACGATGAGAGTATGTCTCGAATATTTTTAGCCTTACGATACACTGCCTTCTATTACGTTTTCTCTCTTTCATTCATTGGCAAAAAAATATTTTATTTGCTAAGGAATAAAATGTTATGGCAATAGGATGCAGTTAAGAAATAACGCATATTACCATGTGCAACTTTTTGGACCACTGTGTAGTGCCATTAAACAAGAAAAATTAAATGAAATCTCAGAGTTAAATATTGTTATATGAGGTTTTACGTCCCAAAACCACGATATTATAATTAGGGACGCCGCACTGTAGGGCTGCGGAAATTTTAACCATCTGGTGTTTTTTAACGTGCACTGACATCGCATAGTACACGAGCCTCTGTCGAAATGCGACCGCCGCGGCCGGGATCGAATCCACTACCTTCGGATCAGCAGACGAGCGCCGTAACCACTGATCTACCATGGCGGATATGAGAGTTAAATGTAATGCCCAAAAAGTTGCCATATACCGGGCGGGTGAAGAAAATCGCCAGTTTATTGAAGGTAAGGAAAGCTGTATTTGTGCGACGAAACACCATGAAACAGCGTGGGGGCCCAAAACGAACACAAACCAAATAAGCAACTAGACGATGCGCTCGCACGCCTGAAATATACAGAAAACAACAAACTTCACTCTTGGGCATTGAAGCACCACCTTTCTGCTTTCATTCAATGAAGCCATAGCGCTGAAAACACAGGGATAAAGGAAGAGGTCCTGCGAAGAGGACCCAGCTTTTTCAACGATTATGAATTACCAACAGTCCATCCTTTTGAAACATAAGAATCGCTTGTGTAAGTGAAGAGCGAATTGATTTTCGAGATAAGTTACCCAAAAGCTCTTGGCTAAGTGGCGAGATACCATCAGATACTTACCTGAAGAGGCAGATTCGTGCCTTCGAGAACGGGGTCCTCAACATTGTAACTTTACTCATGACCATTTGTCTTTGGAGGATTACTCTCTGGTACATTAATAAAATTGACTTGAAGCAGATGATCTTTCAACTGTTTCCGTCGCTAGGTTCGAGTACTGCTTACCAACCTTATCACACATTGCAGTCGTCGTTTTCGAATCTCCTGTGACAAACGTCCACACCGCGCTCCTTTTTGCGGTTGCTCGCCATTACGACGTGACAAACGAAGCAGCATACGCACCAAAATGTAATAATAACGCAACATAACAAGCAAGCAATCCGTGTATTTTTCCGACGGTTAATCAGCACACGACAGAAGAAAGGGGGCGAGAGGAGGTGAATGCAGTAGTAGGCTGTCAGCGGAGAAAAACCAGCGAGTTCATTTCTACCTCCTGCTCTCCTTGAGGAGGGTTTGGAGGTGGACGCCGTGGGCGACGGAGACCAGGGCGAGTTCATTTCTGCCTCGATGGGGTAGGGCCGCCGGCGGCTTTGGGTTTGTTCTAATATGTTACAAATATGCGGGGTAGTGAAAAGATTATGTGCGCTCGACTTTTTGCGTCTCGGCATCACTCGCCCCGCATTCATGCGCACTGGCCGTGGGGCGGTGTTGGGGGTAAGGGTGGCGGCTGCCGTGATCGATTAATCGAAGAGTTTTAATCGATTAATTCGATTAATCGAAAGACGGAAATCGATTACGATTAATCGATTAACTGGGTACCCTTAATCGATTAATCGATTAATCGTTCATCGATTTTACCATCCCTAAGATCCCCCCTGCCTGTTAGACCGGCCGTCGAATGTTCAAGCAGAGAGGAAACTCCCCGCTCGTCTTTAAAGGGGTATTCACACGGAGGAGAAATCCTAGGGGGGATAAAGGCGGAGCCTAGTGACGTGAACTCGCAAGGAGAAAACCCCCCAAATGTCCCCCGCTCACACGGACGAGGCGAACGGAGGGGGGAGAACAGTGTTACCAGACTGCTCTAGTGTATTGTACCGCCTGTTTCACCGGCTGCAGACAACGAAACCACCAGCGCGCCGCCGCACCCTCGCAAAGAAAGTGCAACAATGTGGCCAAACATCTGCACGAAACACCGTCATACCCCCCCACCGCGGGGGGGGATAGTTTGACCTGTCGGGGAAAAGGTCCCCGTCTACTCCGAGGAGGCCCGGAGAGGTCGCGCCTACTCGCTAATCCGTGACGTCTTTGTCACGTGATCCACAATCCTCGCTTCTCCTCCGAGGATTTCTCCTCCGTGTGAATACCCCTTAACGAGCGTGAAATGACGCGAGAGGGGGAGGGGGGGGGTTGCTTGAGCATGCAAATGTGAACTGTGATTTTGCGGGCGCGGTCGCCATCGTTAGCGCGCGCGCTATCTCGTTATCTCGCCAGCCATAAGCGGGTGGCTCGTATACCTTTCTACGTGCTGCGCTCTCAACGCGAAGAGTGCGCGAAAAGTGCCCCCTGGCGCGGCCGTATTCTCTTACACCAGCGTTTGTAGAGTTCCGTGAGATCGTATCCAAAGAGTTAGCTGCCAGCCTCGCTTCGTATAACATTACAATCTGTTGCTATCGCATTCATTGCTTCACTCTTGCGGTGAAATTGACTTTCTTATCTGTTTCTTTCATTGGTATTTCTTTCTCTCTTTCTGTACTCGTTCGCCCATCCTCCTCCTAGTCCTAACATCTATCCTCCTCACCCTCACATTCCTATCCCAACTTCTTGGTGTACTATACTATACATAAGCTCCTTGCAGTACTATACTATACAAAGCTATGCTCGTCTCCAGCCGAGTGGTTAGGACTCTCCCCTTCGTACCGTAGGTACGAGAGTTCGAATCTCACCTCGGCAAAAAAGACATTTTTTTCGCCAAGAAGTTCTTTCTATTTCTTTCTCTTTCTCTCTCTCTCTCTAAGTACTCGTTCTCTCGCCCATTAAGTTATTGCATCCATCGCTGGACAACTCGTCGCGCGTCTTCTGGTAGCAAAGCAGCATAGGAAGAAAAAGAAGGCGATGAAGAAGATGGCATGTGTCGGTTCGTGATGGTCATAATTTTGTACGTACGACACGCGGACAACGTCGACCTTAAGAGCTCTGTTGTAAAATATATGACACGATGGGAAGTTCATCGAAAGTAGGCAGGATGGCTGTGAGCCGCTAAACAAATTATGGTAGCCTCGCACTAGTGGTGCCAAGCCTGTAAGAAAAGCGCAGCTGTGTGGCTTTTTGTTTCTTTTTTATTTTTCTCTTCCTTCTCTTTTTTTTTTTGTATCCGTTTTTGTATCAGTCTATTTTTTTCCTTTATCTCTCAATTTCTTTTCATCTTCATTTGTTTCTTTTCTTTCTATATCTTTGTTTCTTTTTCTTTCTTTCTCTTCATTTCTCTTTCTCTTTCTGCCATACTCTAGGTTTTTTTTTCTCTTTTTTGGTGTCTGCTTCTTTTTATCTCCTATATTTTTTCTCTGTCTCTGCCTCTCTATCTTTTTTAGTGTCTTTATTCGCTCTATTTCTGTCTATTTTTCTCTTCCTCATTTCTTTCTACCGCTTTCTTTCTCTGTCTGTTTTTCTGTCTTTTTATCTTCTCGTGTATTTATTATTTCTATTTCTCTCTATTTCTCTCTTTCTCTTTCTATCGCTTTCTTTTTTTCCCTCTTACTTTCTATTTCCTATTTCGTATTTTCTGTCTCTTTCTTTCTCTCTCTCCCTTTCACATGTTCGCACTCGCACCTGCTGTACAAGGTTTGCCCAATTCCTGCGGCTAATACCCACTTGAAAAGTTTCCTGGTGACATCGCACAAAGTACGGCGTGCTACAAGAGCCTCGCTGTTAAAAACGGCCCCTGTACATGCACTGCCAATCCTGCACCGCTGACTGCTAATGTGGAAAATTAGAAACTGACCACCACCTTGTAAGCGGCAAGCTCGAGAAAGGCGCGATAAACTTGCAATCGACCCGAACAATCACATCGATGCCTTCAGTGAGTAGGAAAAAGAGAACTTGACGAATCTCTGTCTCTGTAGCAACAACTGGGGCCATCCGCCAGCTCTGCATGTGTCATTTCTCCACCGAAAATATAAAAAAAAGACCTTCAGTGGCTGTTCATATCTCGCATTTTACTTCAAATAATATTAAGAAGAATGGGGTCAGAGAGCGAACTATCCTTCTGCGTTGTTAAATATGAATTACCCTGAATAACGACAATGTAAAGTAGTAGCAAATGTAGTTGGATAGGTTATCTACGCACATAGGCGTGCGCACGAGGGGGCAGAGAAGGCGGCCCCCCAAAGTTACCTAAGAGGGGGGGGGGGCGCACAGTCGGCCCTATACATTGACTTAATAGGTGAGGGGGGGCGCTGCAAAGAACCTTCGCCCCCCCTGAAGGGGAACCCTGCGCACGCTCATGTTTACGCAGGTCTTCCCTGAGTGGGAGGGCAACGGCCGTGAGCTGAGATCACGTTTATTCTTAGCTTGCAACCGACCATGGATGAGGGGGAATGTTTTGCTGCATCACGTCACCTTTGCGCTCTCGTCCGGGTAGGTCTTCACGCGGATGCAGAGGGGACCGCCGGGCGAAATTTCCTCGATGTCCTCTTTCACCACGTCGTGGGTCTTATTGTCCAGGTACGTCTGCAGCGCAACGTACGGCGCCGCCTGCGTCACCACGTGGACGTTCAGCGACACCTGCTCGAGAGTCCTGCCCTCTCGGAACTTGACCTCCATGCTGAAAAGGAGAGCGAAAGAGCAGAGGCATCAATTTTGAAAAAAGTATGCATCCATATGCTCTATAAAAGTTGGGGCAGCTACGCACTAATGGGGCAGAAGACTGAGGAAACGGCGGGACTGGTGGCGTTCCCTTCCTCTTTTTCCTCCTCCTCACCCTCACTTCTCTATCCCACCCTTTGCTATACTATACTATACATGACTATGATGTGCTTCACCCTCTCCCCTCCACTTTTCCTCCTCACCCTCATTTCCCTTTCCCACTTCTTGCTATACTATAATATACATGACTATTGCTTGACTATCTCCCCTTCTTTCCCTCCTCCTCATCCTAACTTTCCCTTTCCATCCCTTGCTATAATATACTACATAAGGCTATGCTATGCTTCACCCCCTCCCCTCCTGCTTCCCCTCCTCTCTCCTTCACGTCCCTTTCCCGCCCCCCTCCCTTTACTATATACTATGCAAGGCTATCCTATGCTTTCATATGGCTCCCATAAATGCTTGCTCAGCTAGCGTTACCTGGATACCCGAGTGGTTACGACGCTCGCCTTCGTACCGCTGGTACACGGGTTCCGAATCCTGCCTCGCCAAAAGATTTGGTTGTTTTACTTATTTCTCCTCCACCTACTCGCCGCTTCTCTTCTCCTTTCCTCTTTCTTTCCTCCAACGCGTCGCTAGGCGACGCGAGATGCCTTGTAAAGGTAGAGGCTGATGACTGTTTTGAGCCCGCAAGCAATAACTTTAGCCGAGCTTAAACAGCTGCGCTTGTCCCCGTCTGCTTGTCGTCCTTGTTTCCTAGCGCGCATAATTCCTCGATAATGACTCACCAGCTGGCCCAATCATCCATTTTGATTAAAATAGCTCCACTGCCAAAATTCAGCCAGTTCCACGCCGTGAAAGCTGCCGGACAGCGAGTGTGCGCGATTGGCCGACGAGATCATGGAAATATAATAATATTATCTGGTGTTTAACGCCCCAAAACCACGATATGGTTATGAGAGACGCCGTAGTGGAGGGTTCCGGAAATTTAGACCACCTGGGGTTCTTTAACGTGCACCTAAATCTAAGTACACGGGCCTCGTCGTGAATGCGGCGCTAGATCTCAAATACGCGCGTTTGCGGTTGATCGGGCAAAGGGAAGATCAGGTGCCCTGCGGGATCTGGCAACGGCGTTTCAGCGAACGCCTCGCGCCACGTGATTCGTCTCCGGTGCAGACGGAATCCTGCCAAGTGTGCGTTCCCTCTTGTCTACGTCAGCCTCTTACTTACGCGCCCCTGTGGCCTTACCTTGGTTTTATTACAATCGGTGTAAGTCTTTAATTTATGCAAATAATGAATGTGGGAATTGCTTTCTTGGTGTTTTTCACCGAAAATCATCATCATTTCGTTTTGTTTATTTACTCTCGCTCCGCGAAAGACATCACTGAGACCAGTCACGTCTGTGCACCTTATGAACAGGAAAAAGTTATGGCACGGAAAGTCATGAGCGGGCTGGGCCTTTGGGGACTGTACACGCGCTATCCGCACACCCGCATCGCACGTGGCGGGGCACCTGCCGCACGCGGAGGGTGAATGAGCCTATCGGCGACGCTCTTTCTCCCCCCCGCTTGCGTACGACAGGTGTCCCGCCACGTGCGATGCGGGTGCAATGCGCGTATACAATCCCTTACGGAAGGTACACAGCGCTCGGTTCGCCTGTTCCAGACACCAGCTATAGAACCAACGTGCGGCGCCGGAGATCTCGGAGGCTGTGTTGCTTCTGCGTAGAGTGTGTTCCAATACTCACCGTAGACGGCTAAAAATGGATAGCTAAGCGGAGAGCGTCCATCTTAAATCCCGCTCAAGCTATCCCGTAGCCGACAAAATAGACCGCGTCGAGAAGACAACGGAAGACGACGTCGGAGACAAAAACGATGCAGGCTACTTTGCTGTTCAAGCAATATGGCGGCTCATCGAAACGTATCGGATCTCGCCGTTATGATCGTCTGCACACGAGCAGATGCTCTTGCACGAGCTCATAGTAAGCAACGTTCCATTTTTTCGTAAACTGAACACGAGAGACGTTAAAGAAGTAAGAATTATGTTTGTTTCTCTTGGCTTTATCCTCGCGACGCCAGGTGGTGTCATGTCGCGCAAATGTCATCCAGACACATTCCATTTCTCCGGATGCTGGGGCTCGATGCTGTCTTCTAAGCTGTCACCGTAGACTGTCTACGATGCTGTAGTTCCGCCGTAGTTCCGCACGACGGATACCAACGGCATATAACCGCGGTTATGCGAAGAATAGAGACAAACTTCGGAGCAACTCAGTCTATATAAGAACAGAATTGTAGTAGGCGCGACTTATAGATGTACCGTGCTTGTAATCAGCCAAGCCATTTTAAAAATACTGCTTTATTAAATTCGAGGCTCTGGCTTACCAATGTCTGAACTTTGAAAAACAGAGCGTAGACGAAAGCGTGCTCTATTTTCGGGGAAGAAGACAATTCCATTCCCATTCCATTCCTAGCAAAAAGGCGCTTAATTTCATTCCCATTCCATTCATCCAAGCGTTGTCCCCCATTCCGATTCCATTCCGGGGTTGGGAAAGTGTGGAATGATTCCGGAGTCATTCCAATTCCGGAGTGGCAACTCCGCAACACTGGTTTGAGCACTGCTAGCCTTGTTATGGCTTGTAGTTGGCGCTTTACTGTGAGCGTGATCGCGCCACGTGAGATGGATGGATGGACTACAAGCCGTGCCCCGTCCGCAACGTATCATAAACGTATCATAAACAGTTTTAGATGTGAAGCATCTTATGGCGAAGCTTAATCCGGTGGTGGTGTGCGGCGTGGCCTCCCTTACTGCGCATGCGCAAACCCTTTAAAAAAATAAAAATGAAAAAAAAACCTCTCCTCCCCCTCTCTCTCCTCCTAGGCATCCCTCCCGGCGGCAACCACACCCTCACTGCGCATGCGCCTCCCCTCCCTCTCTCCCCTCCTATGCTCCCCCCTCTCTCCTCCCTAGGAATCCCCTGCCTGGGCTCCCCACTGCGCATGCGCGTCCCCCTCTCTCACCTCTCCTACGCTCCCCCCTCTCTCCTCTAGGGCATCCCCTGCCCACAGCGTCCACACACCCCCCGCCGCATGCGCGTCCCCCCCTCTCTCTCTCTCTCTCTCTCCTCTCCTACGCTCCCCCCTCTCTCGCCTCGTGACGCCGACGCAGGCGGCAGCGTCTGCTAGCGAGTTTCTTGGTTAAAAAAAACCGACTGCTCGCGCTGCACAACCGTTCACTGTCCATCGCGTATATATGGCAATGGATCTTGACTTCCAAGGTGGTGCCGGTGGGAGATTTCTCCTGTGCGTTGTTGAACAATAAAAATTCGCAGCGTGCGCGTTAACTAAAAAGCGCACTGCGGGTCTCTGTGTACAGTCGGAATCTTCTGTCTCTCATTGCCCATTAGCAGCGATTGGCATGTTCCAGTAGGAAACACCGCTCCATCACTGCGTGCTTTGCGCCTCCTCAGTTTTTTCTCTCCTGCGCAACGCTGCGATGAGCGCCAGCGTCAACGCCACGGCCAGTGTAAAGCGCGTTAGCGCCCGCTGCTTCACATCTACACATGGTTCCCTTTAGCGGGAGATGGTGTAATTTTTTTAGCTATACCCCAGTTTCTTCGAGTTCAAATTTTCCTGC
>JALIZH010026402.1:0-10581 GCA_030522465.1 Rhipicephalus appendiculatus
ATCACAGTTTAGACATGAGTATCACAATCCTACAACAACAAACAACAAATGTCACCCTGCAGACAGAGCTTTCCATCGAGAACAAGTAAATGCAGTATAGGCGAGTGTCGATGGTTAATCATAATTGGAAATTGGGCTGGAACAGAGTGATGCACAAAGGTATTACGGAACTCGCACCTTCTGGACATGGAGAAATGTTCACAAAAGTAATTCAGATCGACTGCATTTAATGAATCAGCCTGCGCACATAGCTCAGAACGGGTCTATTCTGACCAGTTTTCAAGACAGTCCTCTAATATGCCTGAATCATATAAAGTATACTTTTTTTTATAGAGCTCCTAAGCCCAGCTTCGTGCGTCATGTTCGAAGCATAGGACAAATCTGAGCTGTACTATTAGTTTAGTAATTGGCTGAAGGTAATTTGTCATTTGACTTTCGAAGACGCCTTAACAAACCGGTGAAAGCCCCTAAACTTTGCTGGTACACTTGCTTGTGGCAGAGCGGGCTTTCTTGACTTACTAAAATATTTCTGGCTTTTTTAGAAGAAACTTCTTCCTCCTCATTTGGTATTAAAATGAAAGTATTCATGGCAAGAGTGCCGAGTAGTATTAGTACTTGTGCAACTTCACCGCATCAAGTTCGAGGTCTCAAAATTCGCGTATCGCAGCAGTGCATTATAGCGCAACCATGTGAGCTATGAATGTCTGCGCAAAGACAATTCCTTGCACGCTGTTTGCGCCGACATCGAAATGCGCTAAAGTGTCTTGTAAAGATAGCCTACTCAGGAGACTGCCCAAAGAACCGCTGCACCTACAAAAATATTAAGCTCTTAGTAAGACAATTTTTCCTAATTTTGAAGCTTCTGAATCTTTCTTTTTGCACCGGAGTTTCTCTCACGCTGTTTTTTGAGGGCCCGATTTATGTCATTTATGTGCAGCATAAGCCGTGCATAGCAAAACTGCCGCAGAAGGTCCAAGCGGCACTTTTCAGCGCAAAAGATTTCTTTGGGCAGACTGCTGTTTAGCTTATCTTTCAGCACAGTAGTTACGCGGCACAAATGCGCGACCACGCCTAGGTGTTCCACAAAACATTTCTCCATGTCCTTCACTGCCTCGAAAAAAACAACAGAAGGCAGCGTCGAATTGGCAAAAAGACCGCCTTCCTTACTATGAGACTGAAGCATGGCTAAGGTTTGGTGGGAACCTGAGAATGCCGGATCACCACTCCTTAGGAATGACTCACAGATGCAATCTACTGGCCTATTCTCAAGGAATCGCTGCGCGATGCCACCCGCAAAGCAGTACAATGCATTCTCCTCCGTGATATCAAGGAGGTCTTCACTCGAGGTCTCGCTTGGGAAAAGCGTTTCTGTTACCACAGACTGATGAGCTTGAGGCTCACCTAAGGTCAACCGAGCAAGTAGGTGCGAATCGACAACTTCGCAATTCCCGCGCGACGACAGGTTTGACAGTTTCCCAACGAAAACGTGTTTCAATGCAGCGATAAATTGAAACATATTCGGATGTTCATTGCAGCCATGCTTCTGCCTCAAAGTGCCGAATAGGTTCTCCAGCGAGTCTTGCTGCAGGCGACGAGTCAGGAGGCAAGTAAAGTTAAAATTTTTATGAAGGTCTCCCCACAGCATAAGGACAGCCTGTATGGTGACTAGCCAGCTACGGATGGTGTGCGGCTGCCTAGGGCTGTCAAATCTCCAGCACGATATCCATTTGATTGCCTCTTGTAAAAACTCCAGGTGCTCTGAGGTGGCACTTAAAGCATAATTCATTTTGCCAGGAGTACTGGCAGTGGCAGTTTTGCTATTGAGGCAATCAAATAGCTTGTCCATCTGTTCTATGAAATCTGCAGTAGATTTGGCAGTCGCAGGTAGCCTCCCAAGAGCAATCATGACTGACATAGCTACTGACATAGACTCGCTCAGGACTTGCGCCGCGAACCTGACCTTCATGCTGTTGAAAGGCCTCCTGTAGATATGATCCAATGTTAATTTTCTCATCAATTTTACTCTAAGTGGGTCAGAGCACTCGTACAGTTCGCGAATGTAGCTCCAGTCCACAATTTCGGTGCCAATGAAAAGCTTGTGAGGGGGCTCGAAGGTTATTTCTTGTGCACTTCAATAGGTCTGGAGTGTCGAAGAAGAAATAAACTTTGTGTCCGTTCACTTCAAAGTACGGATTTTGCGGTGTGGCTGCCAATTCATCAAATAATTTAATATTACTTGACCCCTGATCGCACACCACGGCTTTGACATACAGCTCGCATTCTGCAAGTTGCGCTATCAAGGCTAGTAGCAGTCTCTGGATCTTTTCCGCACGCAGAGCAGTTTTGGCAACAGCGAACGCCACTGGCATCATTCTAGGTTTGACACGTTAAACGACAACAATTATTATTGTCACCACATTGTGCCGCAAACACAACAGTGAATGCAGATGAGGTGGAGTCACAAAGAAACATGCGCGAGGAACAGATTGCCAGCGTTTTATGCAGTAAATCCTAGCTCTTTGGTTGACAATGGTATGGACGGCATGCTGATGCATATATAACCGAGTGCGTCCTATTGCTCAGTTTCTACAGTGATACGGACAATTTGATCCTTATGGCGAGCCACTCACTCGTGTGGTTGCTCATGTTGTTTTTTCCTCTGTGTGACTCATAGTTAATGCAGGGGATCGGTCGAGTAGTGGGTGAATTTTCTCCATATTTTCTGTAGTGTAGCATTCGTATAAGCTACAGTTCAAAATATTCATCCCATTTTTCGGAGTTAGAGAAAACGAAAAAAAAAAACAAAACAGGTTTTGTTATAACCTCGTCTATGCTTCCCCGAGCAACAGAAGCGGGTGCATCAGTGGTTTATTTTTCCTCTTTGTCTCCGGCGTGCATTATTTAATTTTCAAGATTCTCCTCATGTGTTTACCTGCGAACCCATCTACTTTTTCTTCTTATTTCTATACTTCAGTGCCTGTCTTAGACTGTATCAGTACCTGATATTTCATAGTATTTTTAGCTTGTGTTTTTCTATTGTGAACACTTTATTATTATTATTATTATTATTACTATTATTATTATTATTATTATTATTATTATTATTATTATTATTATTATTATTATTATATTATTAGTGCAGCTACTATGATTTTCACTTGGAGATAAGTACAAAAAACAGTGGCCGTCCCCATTGACTTTGAACTTTTTGCAGTATTTATTTATTATCATGCCTTCAACAAAAAAGTACCTATTTTATTATTTTCAAGTGCCGCGACGGGTGGCGTGTGTATTTCCATTTTTCTACCAAAGAATAAGTGATACGTAATTTTTTTCTGCCGATCGGTGATCACACGGCCGAGCCTTCTGAATGCGACACACAATCGCACATGCGCGTCAAATGCAATATTCAGCTTCCTACTCATTTCTCGACGCTACAGAAAACGAAAAAAAAAAGGTTTTGTTATAACCACGACGATGCTTTCCCGAGCAACATAAACGGGCAGATCAGCGGCTTGCGCCTCCCCTTCCGAAAAGTGGAAATCACCGGGGTTATCCTATATGCTTGCCACCATGTTCCCATCGCACAGATACCATAAAGTGACTTCAAAAGGGACCACGGCAAGTTAGAAGCCGAAAATTCCCTGCGCGCGCTAGCCTCCGCAGCCGCCGGCGGCGGGTTGGCTCGGAGCGCCCCCGCCAAGCTGCGGCGATAGGTAGCAACAACCCCCCGTGCGCAGGCCGTGAAAGGAGCGAGCGTAGAGAGGCCGTGCTTTCGGAGAAGCAGTGCCACGTGATAGAGACACGCGCGCGATGCCCCGTTTCCTCGGCCACGCGGGCAGCCAAAGGCGGCGTGCGGTCTGAACAGGTGCGCGCACTAGCCGCCTCGCCGCCTCGAAAAGCCCGCTTTGCCGCTCCCATGGTGCCCGCTCCGCAGGCGGCTAGTGCGCGCACCTGTTCAGACCACACGCCGCCTTTGGCTGCCCCGCCTTCGGTGTGAACGAGCCTTGAGCCCTCATTCAAGGCTGGTTCACACCGAAGGCGGAGCGGCAAAGCGGGAAAGCGGGCTTTTCGAAGCGGCGAGGCGGCGAGTGCGCGCACCTGTTCAGACCGCACGCTGCCTTTGGCTGCCCGCGCGGCCGAGGAGGCGGGGCATCGCGCGCGTGTCGCTATCACGTGGTACTGCTTCTCCCAAAGATACACCAGCGCCACCGCCGCAGCGCGTTCTGATTGGCTGCGGCAAAGCGGCGACCTTGGGCGGGCGGCAAAAAATTGGTCCAGGAGCAATCGGACTTGCCGCCTCGTTTTCCGCCCGCTTTCGCCGCCTGGAGAGGAGGTTTTCCCCGCTTTCCGCCTTGCCGCTTGGCCGCTTTGGCCGCCCCGCCTTCGGTGTGAACGAGCCTTCACACCGAAAGCGGGGCGGCCAAAGCGGCCAAGCGGCAAGGCGGAAAGCGGGGAAAACCTCCTCTCCAGGCGGCGAAAGCGGGCGGAAAACGAGGCGGCAAGTCCGATTGCTCTCGGACCAATTTTTTGCCGCCCGCCCAAGGTCGCCGCTTTGCCGCAGCCAATCAGAACGCGCTGCGGCGGTGGCGTGGCGGTGGAGCTGGTGTATCTTTGGGAGAAGCAGTGCCACGTGATAGCGACAAGCGCGCTATGCTCCGCCTCCTCGGCCGCGCGGGCAGCCAAATGCGGTGTGCGGTCTGAACAGGTGCGCGCACTAGCCGCCTCGCCGCTTCGAAAAGCCCGCTTTCCCGCTTTGCCGCTCCGCCTTCGGTGTGAACCAGCCTTGAGGGTCGGAAAGGCGGCCGCGCTGTTGGCGCGGCTTACATGAGGCAAGGAAAACATGGTTTTTCACGTTGATATAACCGCCTACTGATTTGAATATGTCAGGCCAAGGTGTACGAGAGGCAAAGTGCATGCAAGGGCCTAATCTCAAATGCGCTTTCTTTATTTGCTGTAAATATGTGCCTCCTACATTAGAGCACTTAGAAGTGCGATGCCTCTGCAAGAGATCCGCTTGTGCTGGAAACGCACCATACTTCGAAGTTTGGGGGGATGTATAGTATGGGGGGCGCCGGCGAAGGAGAACGGAACAGGACGATTATTGGGCTGCGCACGATGACGCTCCACCGAGGCTTGCGCTGGCACTGCCGCTGAAGACGTAGCAGTCGTAGCAGGCCTTCGTAAAGTAAAGATGTTTTTCTTAAGCAAGGCATGTTGCTGGGCTAGTCGGTTCATTGTTTTTCTTGTCACCTCCATGTTCTCTGTGGAAGCTTGACATGAGAAGTCACCGCGATAAAATATCAGATCGCCAACGACTGATCACCGACAATCCCACGATCGAAAGAGCTAATGGAAAGCGGCGCATACAAATACGCATGTGTCCGGAGCACCTTTCGAAGGTCGCACTGCTGTTCGCTCGGCGGCGCCGGGTAAGCAAGTAGTACTTCGCCCGTATCCTAGAGCGCAAGAACGCGGAGGAACCGAAAGCTGTGAGACTTGCTTGTCAGGATAGCATCGCACGCGCCATGAATATACTCTCCAATAAACTACATTAATTAAGCGATCGATTACACACAGTATGAAAAGAAGCATCAACTAAATTGAGCCTAACCTTACTAAAATTCAAAAAAAAAAAACAACAAAAAAAACTTGATAGTCCCGGTCACATCAGCGCTCGGGAAGAACAACGATATGGAAACTGAACTTTTCGAAGCTCCGCGGTTTATTCACAGGCGCAACGCCAGTAATGATCGCGATACAAACAGCAAAAAAAAAAAAAGAAAAAGAAAGATTTGCATGTGGCACGGTATGTGCACAACGGTGACGCCGGAATTTGCTCCCCTTTTCGCAGAACGGCAGCGACTCATCCACGCAAGGTAACCGCGCCAACGCAGCTGCATGAGCACGTTACAAAGAAATAAGGTCGAGCGCCAGGGTTGCCGTTGGGTGAACATGAAAAGGCGCCAGAACTCACGCCAAAAGTAGCCAACGTAGCCATGTCATTTGATATTACCGCCAAATTTCTAGCCAAATAGAACAGAAGCGGTATTATCAACAGAGTCTTTACTGTTGATGAATAAATAAAACCATTTTGAACAAGTAAAACCACAAGTTTAAAAAGGAGCCATGGCGCCAACTGGAAATTTTCGTCGCCAACGGGGTCCAAAAGTAGCCAATTTGGCGCAAAGTAGCCACCAACGGCAACCCTGTCGAGCGCACTCTGGAGAGGTAAGCTGAGCCGACTACACTCGGCATGCTCTCTCCTCGCGATATCGCCTACGCCGTCGGGTCTGGCGCGAAGAGGAGGATAAAACTTTATTTAAAAGAAAGTTCAGGGGTTTGGAGCTGGCCGCTTGTCTGCGGCGAC
Source organism: Rhipicephalus appendiculatus (assembly GCA_030522465.1). NCBI lineage: Eukaryota > Metazoa > Arthropoda > Arachnida > Ixodida > Ixodidae > Rhipicephalus > Rhipicephalus appendiculatus. The sequence goes on from JALIZH010026402.1 coordinate 6,371, forward strand.
CTCTTCCGCCCATGCAACGACGGCTTTTTGCAGTTCTTCGTCGGGGGGACCGTATTAAAGGAGCGCTGACATTAAATTTCAGAATCGAGATGTGTCCCTCATTCGATTGCTCGGTATGCATAGGCCTTCTTGGCCAAATTTGAACGGCATCCGTCGCGCGGAAGTTATTTTATTTCGAAGGCAAACAGCGTATGAAAGACATATATACCATTGTGACAGCGCAACTAAACACGACACACAAGAAGAAGAAACAGACGAGGACAGGCGCACACTTGTGTGTCATGTTTAGTTGCACTCTCACGATGGTTTCTATGTCAAAGCACCAACTCGCGCAACAGTCAACTCTTTTGGAGCGTATGAAAGCTCGACGGAAAACTGAGTGCCCTGCGACATCGACACTATAGTGCTACGTGTGAGGCAACGTTTCTAGATTATTTTCAGTTAGCAAACTAGCTTTGAGAGACGGCCACGTTTTGTCGCCGTGGCGAGAGGTGGCGCTGGCGTAGCGTTGAGATCGGGTGCGATGCAGTACGAAGGGCGACGCTTGCCTTAGCCGCGTGTTTTTGCTGCGTTGTTGGTGCTCGCGCGCTAATCACGCATGCATTCTGAGGTCTCACGCGTTCCACAAACGTGCGAGCAGTGATCATGTACACGTATTTCTGCAGATACCGCGAAATGTCAGCGCGGATTCTCGACATGCCTAGGTGCAGCGTGCCGAGCTGTTGTTCAGGGTTTGCTTCGGCAGTGCCAAGTCCCGTCCCGCGACACTTTTTCATGGGCGCTTTTCTGTATGTATAGAGGCAATGAAACCAAGTTTTCAGTTAAGCTGCAAAGGAACCGGGTCTGGACACTTCCTGAGGCGCTGTTGGACTGTGATGAGACCAGTGTCGGTTGTCCCGTTCACAATGACACCAGTGATGCAAATAATATTTGGAGTTATTACATGCCAGAACCACGATCGATATGATTATGTATTGCCTCCGTAAATTTAGGCCGTCGGGTGTTTACCGTGCAGTGACATCGCACAGACGGTCCTCTAGCACATCCATCGATCGAAACCGTGACATTCGGGCCAGCAGCCGAGCACCTAGGACACTGCAGTCACGAATATGAAACAGCCGTTCGTAGAACGAATATAAATTGATGTTCTTGTCCTCGTATTCATAACCTCAGTATTTATTTATTTATTTATTTATTTATTTATTTATTTATTTAGTTATTATACTCAAAGGTATCAAAACGGGACATTACAGGAGAAGTAATCCTAGGAAAGTCTGTTAGGACGATGTCAGATAGAAAGGTATTTAATTTTTTTCTTTTTTGTTTCAGTATGCTGCTGGTTCTTTATACGGCCCGTGCAGGAGAGGTTACATGAATATATGGAAGTATCTATACATTGCCGAAAATTCATGGTGAAAATTCAGTACACTGAATGAGGTCGATGAGCGTCAGTCGTATTGCAACACATAGTATCGTTAGATAAATTGTTCCAGTGGGAGATATCGGACGGAAAAAGGGAGTGTTTGCGGGTGTTGATACGACATAATCGCTGGTGGAATGCTTTAGAATGGCACGCCAACAATCAACGCGCTGTGTGCGGAAAAGAACTGTATTTACGGGACAGCGCGATTTAATCTGAATAATTTTATCCAGTTAACTAAAATCACCAGCCAAGCATTTCGTACAGAGCTAACCAGAACGAACGGCCCCGATGTTCATTGCTGGGCTAATCGCGACGGATCGCTAAAGTCTTTCTCAGTTACTAGTTACGTCTGTACAGAAATAATAACTGGTGCTTTCCGCCCGTGTGTTCCCTTTTTAATTTTTACTGGACCGTGGCTTAGCAGAGGAGCTTGCCCAATTTCTGTGCAACATGCGTGCTAGGGGGTTTTGCGCGCATGGAATGGACGAATTTAGGTTTCGCCTATACTCATATACAGATAAAAGAACGTCGATGCGCATTGTAAAGGGCACATATATTCTAGGTACTCATCATTTGTAGGCGTATGGCGGAGCACACTGGAATGATAATTTTTCTTTCGGTCAGTGACTGAGAGCAAGTTTTAAAAATTAGAGCACTTTCACGGCAGGAGTTGAGCGAGGGAAGCATCTGGAGGGAATAAGTGGATGCTTTGGATCCACATAGTTCAGAAAGCGTGAATGCTCATTGTATAGCTAATGAAGTCTGCGCTCGCAAAGCGAAGTAGCTTGCCTTCCTACATGAACTATCACCTTTCATGCCTTTAATAAGCAAACAGGGATGAAAGTTATCCTATATTTGCGCCAATTTCATCCTCACTTCGGCGCAGTTGATATTTTGAAATATTTATTATCCAGGTTTACAATTGAGGTTTACAGGTTTACAAATGACGGCTATTCGATTCGATGATAGAATCGAAGAAAGCAGTGTTCCATTTGAATGTCGAAATTTTCGAATACTCGCACACACACCACGTGAATACGTAGCTGCAAATAATGCACCTGCTGCATTCTGTTTCACGAAATCGAATGAAAATGACAAGACGTTTTCTTTTTTTTTTTTCTGGGTTACTTGCTGGTGTTTGATTTGGTAGGCTTTTCAGCAGCCCGCGTATTATGTGATGAGATGAGGTTGAAGTATGACTGAGCATTACGTGATCCTAAGACGATCTGCGCATATACCGGCGAAAAATAGATGCCCGCTCTAACGGGAAACGAAATTAAGGTAAGCGCACTGTGCAGTGTTTGCCTTGTCTTTTATTACTTTTTTTTTTTGCACGCCCTGTCTTACGCGCTGTTTGTATCTTTTTATAACGCTGAGATATAACTAAAACACGCGTTTCACTCAAGCCAAGTCAAATGAGAGCAACTACCACATCGACCTAACCATTGTAGTAGTCGCTTGTCGGCCCCGTGGAAGTAGCGCAGTAGCAGACGACTCGCCGAGCCTAACTAACGCGACCGTAGCGCCCCCCGCCTGGTTGGCGATGGCGGAGAGACGCTCCGCGCCACTGGAAGGCCGCGCTCTTGGCCAACTGAGTTAATCTAAAAACGTTGGTGTGAGGTGTGACACATTTCACAGTTGTGACGATACGCTAGTAACAATGACGTTGACGTTCTGAGTGTGTTTATTGTGGCGCCGACGCCCGGGGATGCTCTCGCTAGTGGCTCTCCTTGCTGTGTTTATCCGTGCGTGCAGTTCGTGTCGCATCGACTGATTTGTCGTGAGCTTCACAGAGCGAGTGCGATCATTTGGAGCGACGCAGTACGTGCCAAGATGTCGGGGAACCGCTGCGTAGTGCGAACCTTCATGTCGAGGCGCGGAAAAAGCGGAAAGTGCGTGGCGTTTCATGCATTTCCAAGCCTCGAACCTCAACGCAGCCAGCGGGTTGACTTCGTACGGCGCGCCGTTGGACCGAGGGACTGGACGCCTGTGATCAACAGCCGCATTTGCTCGCTTCACTTTGACGCGGGCTGCTGCAGGATGAATCCTGTGTTGGCGAAGCAGTTGGGTCTCTCATTTAATACGAGGCCCCGTCTCGAGGTCGGGGCTATTCCCACCGTATGCGTGTGCCCTACTGCAGCTCGTCGCTGCGCGGACCGGTGTCCCTTTCCTCGTCGCTGCTTTGCAAGGGGTCAAAGCGAAAATTGTTCGCGACGTTGCGAATCGCGGCAATTCCCGATTCCAGGTCGTTGTCATCCTCGCTTGTCGATGTTGACCGCGACGACGTCGGTGACGATGATGTTGACGACAAAGACATGGCTGCACGTGTGCTCCGAGCAGACGAAATGTCAGCGATGTCAGCTGGACGTGACGTCACCTTTTTTGTGGCAGCGGGATCAGCTGGGGAGCGGCCCAGACTTGGCCGCGAGGTAGCGCTACCAGCACTACAATTTGGCGGGCTTTCCACCCGTTTTGAATCGCGTTCGATACCGGATATATTAATCAACATTACTGGTACTTATTCATACCTCCGCTGCTTTTTGAGTCGAGAATCGTTACTTGGGGGGTCGATAGCTACTCGCGGATGCAAAAAAATCCACATGCGTAAATTTGATGTCAGTGCTCCTTTAAGGTCTCCCATGTCGCTTCTGAGGGAGCTGGCAGAAGCTCTCTGGGTGGGGAAAGGCCCTCGCATTCCCAGAGGATGTGACGTTGGTTTGCTATGGCATTTTCATCACAATTTTTGCATACTGAATCAACCTCTCCGCCTGTGAAAAGTGCTAAGCGG
>JALIZH010026403.1:0-15881 GCA_030522465.1 Rhipicephalus appendiculatus
ACCAGTTTTCCTATTCATAACCCTTGCTGCACCGTGCCCGTTTCCGCGGGATTGATTTGTCACGTGGTGTAACCTGACTCAGCATGTACATGCAGTTATTTTATTCTGAGAATGAGCTTACTCTAAACTATCTTTCGAAGAGCTGAATGCTCCCGAAAACTATCTTTAGAACAACGCAGTGAAAATAAGGTGTGTCAATTCACGATGGCATTACTGTAATAAATAAATGAGAAGGGTAATGCTTACGGCAAACGAACGAGTAAAGACACGCATGCTATTTCTTTTATGTTCTCGTCCTTTCCGGCTACCCTCCAAGTTGGTCATTCAAGTTCACATGGAGAAAGGCCTGATTGCGCTCGACGACTTGGAAGTGACGGCTGGACCATGTCCCGCCAGAGGTAAGCGTCTGTAAAACTTTCATCGCAATCTACACACATGCAAAAACTACAGGCTGGCCAATCACTACGTTTCTTGCTTTCGGGAACATGGTGAACTATGGCTGGCCAATCACTTGGCTTCTTGCTTTCGGGAAGATAGTTTCACATTTTCGCTGTTTGAGCGACCGACACTTGAGCTGCTTATAGTCGATCACACCCGTAGAATCAGTGTCACCCACAGTTGTTACCGTCCCACCCAGAGAGACGTTTTCGCAGATGTCCCATCCAATTGCATTTGCTCATTTACGTCACGTCAAGCACCTCTCGCGTATTTCAATGTGGTGACTTTCCCATTCGTCCACATATCCGTGTCGTAGGTTTTCGCCAGAAAGCTTTCGCTCCTTTCAAATTTCGGCAAAGAATCCGACATCACCGCTCAGCCAAACGTAGTATTTTTGGAAAGGACGATGAACTTTTATTCATAATGTGCGTAGTATTAACATTAGCAGTGAAAAGTTCTCGTTGTTACAATGAATACCACCTAGACCAACACTGTTGCGTTGCACAGGGGAGCAGCTCGCCCACCGCAGTTTTGGATGCGGAGCATTTATTCCTTGGGTGTAACCAACCATAGTTACATTCGAATTTAGAAGTCAGCGGCATTTTTTCCTCAAAGGTGTACGCCCAAAAGCCTGCCCCTATGGGCACCCACTCCAGACTGACGTCGTGAACCAGATGGCTGGTCATCCCCCCCCCCCCCCCTTTCGGACAACATTGCAGAGTGCAAGTGGGACTATTTTTTAGCCGTGGAGCCTGTCGGGCTACCGGGCTTCGGTCATTTGGGCGGGGCCTCTACGAACTTCTTAAGTAGTATCCGACTATCTAGTTGCTAGAAGTTCCTCTTGCAAAAAAAGGCTAGGCGTGCAGAAGCTGATGCAAGAGTTCTCCGTCGCGTAAACTCGCACGTGCGCCTGTTTGACGAGTGTCGCTGTGACTTTTCAGCATGTGCAGATATGTTATCACTAGATTTTTCTCCGCCACAGTGCCCGATTCAACTGATAGTCATTGTTTCTGTTGCCTCGTTCTCTTCTCTTGTTCGTTTCTACACACCTTATCCTCTTTGATGGCGAATACAAATTTCACTTCCTTCTGGATGGTACAACAGATGATTTCTTACTGCAGGTTTCACTGTGACTACCTACATTTGGCCGCTATGAGACGTGCAATAGTGATTTGGTCTGAAACGCCTAGAAGCACGCACTTTGCGAAACATGGGTGATTGCCAAGGGACTGTACACGCGCTTTCCGCACACCCGCACCGCACGTGCTGGGACACCTGCCGCATGCAAGCGGAGGGCGAAAGAACGTCGCCAATACTCTCTTTCGCCCTCCGCTTGCGTGCGGCAGGTGTCCCGGAACGTGCGGGGAGGCTGCGCGGAAACCGCGTGTACTGTCCCTCAGGGCTACAAGGCCGCAATTAGTGGGTAGATGAAAGTTTGATGTAATTAAAAGTAGAAGTCGTAATACTTCAGAGCTAACATTCCGTCTTTCAATCTGCAGGGTGGCCACGACTATTTTGCTAACTTGACGTAAACAAGACACAGAGCTACAACGTTGCCCCCAGCGATATTCTTTCATCGATGACGTCTATAACAACGGAAATGTTCATTTAACCCCTAAATAGATAAGGAACATCGGGTTCCGGCATATATAAGCGTCTTAGCTCGCCTGCGTAAATACCACTGAACCATTGTGACTCGGTTTCGAAAAACAAAGTTTTGTTAGGCGATAATGGTGAAACACAGAGCAACCGAGATGAAGACGATCAGAAAAATGGCAAAGGTGGTTACGGTGACACTACAGGTGGTTAGACCTAACCCCCTTTACTTCAGCGCCAGAGGTCTTACTACAGGAGCCTTACGTGAGCAGTTCTTAATACAACGATTGAATATTACAGCAGGAGGGAATATATTATGCAAGAAATTGGTTGGACCATACAATATTCCCAACTTACAAACTGCACACGGGCCAAAAAATGGGTGCACTGACGCAAACGTGCTATAAATAGAACACCTGTCTACGACGCGCTGTATTCCAGAAAGCAAGGAGTCAAGTGATAGCGGGGACATTTTCCACCTGCCCGCTAATGGCGATTTGCTTCTCAACAACTTTCAGATTTTTGCTCATTCGAGCCTGGCTACCACTGTCCCATTCATCAGGGTGCCGGGAAACTTCGCCTCCTGGACGCTCACGACAGCAGACATCATCGGCGTCCCTGACCACACGATCAAGACACTTAAAGGTTAGTATCGCCACTGAAGAACTCCAATACATATCGTAACACGTCAAAGGGTCGATAAATATAATTAAACAATCATCCGACATCACATTAACCAAACACCAGGTTAATTAAATGATTTTTAAGGACTGATAAATGTTTGCAAGAGGTTTGCTGCTTCGGCACTGTCAACGGCGGTAACTACAGCTGCACTTGAGAAGATATAAGAGAACGCTATGCTTTGGCGTTGGAGTATTAACCTATATTAACAATGATTTTGTTTACTTTAGTAATTAATATTACACGAGAATTTCTATTGAATTAGCATCCGGTGGCATGTTGTGTGCGAGTGTGTGTGTGTGTGTGTGTGTGTTTGTGTGTGTGTGTGTGTGTGTGTGTGTGTGTGTGTGTGCGTGCGTGCGTGCGCGTGCGCGCGCGTGTGTGTGTGTGCGTGTGCGCGCGCGCGCGTGCGTGCTTGCGTGCGTGCATGCAAAGGGGTAACGTTCAGGGAAATAAGCAGCATGAAAACAGTATACAAAATTTTTAAATGCACAGCATTTCTTAAGCGAGCCAAAGGCACCTTTGAGCGTTTCTACCTACTTATCTATCTAGCAGCCTACGTCCGGGTGCTCTCGTGATCGCCCCCTTAACGTGATGTAGACCAAAATTGGTACGGCCCATTGTAACAAACATTGTAAATTTAAATGCGAGATCGTTAAGAAAAAGCGACATCAGCAGAGTTGACCCGTCGAATGCAAAGAATAAAAATTACGATTCCTGCAGAAATCGAACCCAAGCGTTCGGCGTGGCAGTCAAGTATTCTACCACAGAGCCACACTAGGTCTTGAAACTGATTTGGAAAAAGTCCCTAGGCAGGCGTAATGTCGGTTCATTGTCAATTGTTGTTGCAGTGCTGGCTATGTAATTTTATAACAAAACAATAAATATTACGAATGGACTCCTATGATACAGGCGTCATGTCGGGTTAACGTCAATTATGCTTCAAGTATTGGCTTCGCTTTTATAGCAGTCTAATAAACATTACATTTGTACTCGTATGATTCAGGAAGCTATATTCAAATGTTATTCGACGCTAACAAAAGTTACGTATGATATTCAGCTCATCGCAACGTAAAGTGCACTTCATTTCGATAATACTGAGAGCTGTAATCTAACGTGAGTGCTGACGTTACGTCAGATCACAAGTTACCCTTTAAACGCGAGTGTCATTGACGTTCCCGGTAAGCCTACGATGTACACACAAGTACTACACTTGTAAACGCAGGTCGATCCACTGCAAAAGGGGAAGAAACGGCGACCCCAATAAAAACACTTTAAAACAAAACAAGACTCCCACACAGGAGCCTCGTTCATAATGAAGTTGAAATGTATGACAAGCTAAGTACTTTTTAGTAGGTGCCGCAGGCATCTCGCATACACGCGAGGAAAGTTTTCATCGTTGCGATTTAGGGTGTGCTCTGTCGTATGTATTATCAATCAATGATTCGAGATAAAGGAGCGAAGACAAATTTTCCTGTTTTTCGATGATGGTAGCGTTGTCCCAATTGATTACGTTTACCAGTCGTTTCTCTGTGTTCTGCCAATGCATTAGATGCAGCGTTCTTTTTCTTGACGTCGTAGCGGCGTTGTTTAAGTCTCTGCTCGAAGTGTCTAGTCTCGCCCACGTAAACATGATCGCATCCGGCGCAAGGGATGCTGTATACCACTCCGGGATACTATTCTTTCGGAAATTTTTCTTTGACTTTCACCAGCGAGTGCGAGGGGTATACAGCATCGCTTGCACCGGAATGCGATCATGTTTACGTGGGCGAGGCTAGATCTGCGGAATCTTTAGCTCCGCCTATTTATGCAAGTGAGACAGTAGATTAACCTTTAGCGCACACAAGGAAGTTCATATACATTAAAAGGGTGTACATTTGATTCAAGACAAGCATGGGCCAATATGCTGTCCCCTTGCGCGAAAGAATGAATATTAGTTTCGCCATCATCATTATTCCAATTTTCGGGAGGCGAACCATGAGCCGATGCTAAAACATCAGAAACTTTCAGGTCATCATTGAAAATTACATAATCATATTTAAATGTCTAATTAAGGAGCGTAAGCAACTGCCGCGGCTTCATCCTAATAGCAGTTCCCGTTTGAGCACAAGCAGCGCCCTCAACATTTGCTATTTCACAAAGCTGGCCATTATGATCTATAAAACCAGCTATTGTCTTATGTGTATTGCAGGCCAGTACCTATACGTGAACACGACAGGAGTAGACTCACACCACCCAGTCTCCAGAGTGTTCATGCCTGTTCGGCCACCAACTGAAGCTACATGTGTCACATTTTGGTGGAGAGGACAAGGCGCGCCAAGTCAGCTCAACGTGTACAGGTGAGTGGGTGGTACTGCTTTTTATTTGCGTTAGAGCTTTAAAGCCTTCATTCAGAGGAAGTCAAGACGCTGTGCTGCGTTGGACACCCAGCTTAACTAGCGATATCAGCTTTACCTGAACGTGCCAGGTGAAACTGATTAGTGTCACATTTTGAGATTTTCCTGAATAGCCTGAACTATGTTGCCTAAGAACGTTTCTGCGCGGCAGTTTTGCTCTAGACATGACCTTTTTCGTACCTCGGTGTTCGTCTTCGCATCCTCGTGTGCATTACGTAATGCTGTGTCCGTGTTGTGTTCGTCTTGGTGCACCACACCGACACCATTCTCACGTTCTCCGCATGTCATATGTATAAAAAAATAAATAGGGTGTTTCACCTATATAATGCAGTGAGCTTGAAGATGGGCTGTGATATTTGCGCGTATAGATCAAAAGACTAAACACATACTACATTCATGGAGCATAGCTCAGTTACAATCATTCTCATTGCTCTACTGTTATTCAGCAGTCATGAACCATATATCTTGTCTTTTTTTTTCTTTTTTTTTTGTGCGAAGCTTGCTTTAAAACTTATAGGTGCTCACAAAACAATTCGAAAAGCTGGTCAAGCCACCGCTCACCAGGGAAGCGCGCTGGTGGCACAATACGGCTACGGTCTGAGCATGCGTGGTCTCACTAGGGAGAAATCCTCGCACCATAGGGCACTGTTGTGCCACGCCCTTGCCACGCCCTTGCCAGCCCCGAACACCGACTCCGGTCGTCGTTCTACGCGACTGCAAGTCCACATACCAGAGCGGGAGGAACCAAAAGCCCCGCTATAGTGCCTAGAATGTACTGGCTAGTGTGCTGAGCGGGCGCTTTGGCGTGGCCATCGCGCTGATGCCTTCCCACAGTCACCGCATGGCGGCGCCGCGACTCGCTAAGGTCCCCCGCGCGTCGGCGGCTCCTCCGCTTTCAGCTGCGAAGCACGGCGCTTACTGCCGCGAATGTAGTGTTCTTCGTTGCTTTTAACACACTCGTCAAAGCACTTGACCGGGCGGGGAAAATCTTAGCGCCAAATTACTGCCCGCAGGAAATCCTCAACAGGTTCGGCACTACAAAACGACGAAGCGTTTCACACGTACTTTACGTCGTCTGCTAGTTTTCGCGAGACTCTGCTTCACCACCAAAGCGAAGTAGAAAAGTCGCAATGAATATACTCTGACACACCCAACTTGCCCGGTTGAAAACAATCAGCGAAAGTTGACGCGTTAGACGCAAGAAATCATGGCGTAAGGATGGCTCACGGCAATTTCGATCGCGATGAAGTCCGACTCGGATTCTTCACTGCTACACGGGAACATTCGCTGGCGATTTTACTCGTAGAATAGTGTCTTGAAGCGCAAGTTGGTACATCTCATTCCGTTGAAAACAGCGCGAAAACGGGTCGAAGGCTAAGCAACAGCGCTTCTTTTTTTATTTTTTTTTATTCGAAAGACTGCCCTTTGGCAGTTGTTTGTCCCTTAGCCTTCATCCCGTTTTCGCGCTGTTTTCAACGCAGTGATTTTACTCGAAGTCGATCCAGTTAACTGAACTTCGCACCTCTCAGTCGTGGTCATATTTTATTATTTTGGCGGCGCATCACACTCGGTATGATGCACCATCATGGACTTGCAGAGTGTATAACTTACACGTGCCGAGCGGGTCGTGGCACGATAATTCTTAATCGCGAGCAGATACTTGAGCCGGAGCGGGTCGACAGTAATCACAAATGTCCATGTAACGCTTGTATTACACAAATGCACTAATCTTTCTTGCAAACATTATGACACTAGCTTTTGCACATCGTTCGCTTCACCAACAAAATGAATGGTGTTCGTCCAGTTCTGCAGATATCACCATAGGCCCCATACTTTTGGATCGGTTGTTTCGATGTTTCCGCAGTTTAGATGTACCTACTGCATTGTTATACTACATGAGCAAGTCTGTAGTTAACAGAGAATCGTTAATATGCAAATGTACGGTGGGGTGGGGTCACTTTCACTGTTCCGCGTTTTCCAGCCATCCGTATTTTCTAGACCACATGCGATGAACACATGCTAGTCTAAATAGGATTCAGACGGAAAGGTAAATGCGAATAAAACGAACAGGGGTCATTAGTCAAGAACATCTCCATTAGATCATTTCATTATAGTCTAGTAGTGTGACTGGCTGAAAAAAATTTTCGTGCAAAGCATCTTTGTGAGTATTATGCGCGCTTGCTTTTAACCGCAATGAATTAACAGTTTAAGGTGGGGTGAGACTTCCTGTGGTCCAAAAATGCAATTTTGGAATTTCAAATTATCGAATAGAGCATTTCTTTGAGAAAATATATCACATTTGGGCACGCGCGGTTTCAAAAAAGAATTTTAGGTCCCCTTTTTGTTGACACATTCACAGGTAATGCGCGCGTACTCCTACGTTATTTCTGCGTTTTTTTTCAAAAGAACATCTTTAAAATTTCTGTACACTTTGCTCGGGAACTAGCGGGCGTAAGAAAACAAAGATTTCCACGTGTTAACTATAATGGCAATTAACATAACTGGTGCTAGAGTCAGTAGCCTATGCGCATTTGTATTTTTTTAGGATAAAAAAATCATTCATAAGTGGCCATTTTCATAAATAAACAAACGTACAAAAACATGACAAATCTAATTTTTGTTGTACGCTCACAATTTTAGTTCCAGTTCTGTAAAGCGTTAGTCGCTACCTTTTTGCAAAATTGCAATGCTCCACAGATGGCAGATCTTATTTAAGAAGTACATTAGTAGAAAAACAAACAAAAATAAAAAAATGCTAAACGATTTCGAACTATTTCTGAGCTCTAATGCACCTACGTCTACCTTCAAAATACCTCGCAAATTTTAGTCATAGCTTTCATTGCCACTGCTGTATAGCCAAGATTTGAAACTCACTTTCAAAGTTTCACCCCACCTCAATAACTGAAAATGTAATCTGAACTTCACTTTGAAAAATCCCACTGTTCCACAACTAAATTAACCATAAACTCATCAAACACAAGTAATGTGCAAAACACACAACACCCGCATAATTACTCTTTGCAGTTCTCATTTACACGTTCGCACACGAAGATTAGCGCGAACATGGTAAAAACAGCGCAAACGTCACCAAGATAACTTTGGACACGGGGCACGGAGCACTGGTAAGCTGCGGAGGCACCAACACACACAGCAACACCGGCGCGTGTGCTACACCTTTGCGACAAGCGTCGCCGCCTACCGGCCAAAGTTGGAAGGCATCACCGGCACTGCCACCTCCTCCCATTGGAAACCCCCTCCGCTCAGCACACTAGCCAGTATATTCTAGGCACTATAGCCCCGCGCACGTTGTTGTTGGGCCGCACCCTTGCCGACGCCTTGCTGATTTCGCCGGGCCGGTCTTACCCCACCCTGTTGCGACAGGCGCTGTCAACAAGCCACCGTCTCCCCAACAGGGTCACCAGAGCGGTCATTACCCAGTCTCGTGGTCCTTCGTCATCGTACAGGTACTGACCCTTGGAGGCGAAGGCGTGGTCACTATTGTGCACCAGCAGGTGGTGCAGGATTGGTGGACTCTTGGCCACCGCTTGGAGAGGAGGATATGGGGGTGGACCCCAACCACCACATTTAATCCGGCGCATCGAGGAGCGCCGTGCCTGTTCAGCCTGTTCACGAAGACCGTCAACATGTAAATACTCTGTATAAAGTATTTTCCGTCTTCCAACTTGTCCTGATGACTGCTCCGAGCACGACACCCGCACGCGTTCGCACCGGCCACGCAACCCCATTCCTAACAGTGGATGGCAGCTCGGTGGGATCGGCCAGCGTCAGCTACCCTGGTGTGGTGAGTGCCTGAAGTTTACCTCTCGTATTGCCAGACCTAGCTAACGCTCTTTGATAGTAGGTTTTGGTTGTTTTGTTGTTGATTTCTAACTTTGTTCAGTCAGCCAAGAATTGGATCGTTTGACTGCTAAGTTAAAGGAGAGGGTAAACGAGGCGGAGTGAAGTGTCACGATGGACAAGTTCAAGGTGCAGGACCTCCTTGAACTTTGCGAAGAGTTAGGGATTCGGGTTGGCTCCGCTAAACGTAGACGACAGATCCTCCCGCTAATGGAGGCAGAGAAAGTGACTGTCGAGGAGGCCCAGGAAGCTCATGAGGATATTCGAGCTAGAAAAATCGCATTTCAGGAGAAAAGGGATGAACATGAAAGAGAGAAGACAGAAAAGAAAGCTGCCGAGAGGCAACGTGAGCTGGAGCTAAGGGAGATGGAACTTAGGCTATCAGCAGCAAGGCGTGTTTCCGCTGTGAGGGAGCCGGTAAAGATGGAAGACCTTTTGCAGCCGTTCGAAGTTGGCAGGGACATCGCACTTTTTCTTGTCAATCTTGAGCGAACGTGCGAAAAGGCAGGATTCTCCCTCGAAAGTTGGCCTACAGGAATTGCTAACACTTCTGCCCTGCGAGGCCGCCGATGTGGTAGCTAGACTCAGTAGAGAGGACGCTGAAGCGTATGACAGGGTCAAAGGGGCGCTATTGCGCAAATATAGCTCGTCTTTTAGGCATACGCTCAAGGCTAGCCAATCGGATCGGCACACGCATGGGGGGAAGAGGGAAGATGAGTAACCGGCACGCGGAGTACCTTAGACGGGAGGAAGAAAAGCGTGATGAACAGCCGAAAGAAGGGCATGACATGGAGTATAAAGAGGGCATTTCAAATCCGTCTATTGATTTGAACCGCACGTTTGATGCGCGGAGACCAGTTGTATGCTACAACTGCGGGGGAAAAGGCCAGAAGCTGCAGAAAGAGAATGGTGTTCGCGACCATACGAGAGTCGGCCGAATTTGAAAGCCGAAAGTATGATGACCAATCGCAGTTTGACAATGCCACTTTGGCTAGCCCGTTGTGTGTCAGCGAGGCTGTGTTACCTGTAGAGTGCATACAGAGGGAGCAGTGCAGTACGTTTTCTGCATTTGAAAGAGAGGCCGACTGCGAAGGCCAAGGAGAAGGGTCCGTGTATGACAGCGATAGAGAATCGCTAATTGAGGGCACTTCTCAGAGCAAGCTGACTAGCTTAGAAAGCGTCACAGATGTTGTCCAGTCACAGGTACCAACTGGCGATGACCGCGAGGATAGCTTAGTTCAGCCGTTTGGAGCTTGGACTCCACAAGTAGAGAATTCCGTACCTGAGAGTACGAGTGAGGCTCTGAGCAATGAGAGCCGTACAGAGGGTAGGAGACTGCGTCGAAAGCGTGGTAAAATAAAGAGCTCCGTACCTGAAAGTGCGAGTGATGAGGCCCCTAGCATTGCGAGCCGTCCCGAGGGCAATAGATCGCGTCGAAAGCGATGTAAAAGAGAGAGTTTCGCACATGCCAGTACGATGGATGAGGCTGCTAGCATTGCGAGCCGTCCCGAGGGCAAGAGATCGCGTCGAAAGCGATGTAAAAGAGAGAGTTCCGTACATGCGAGTACGATGGATGAGGCTGCCTAGCCAGGTCAGCGCAGGTGAATCGGCCCGACAGGGCAACAGAGCTGAGGAATCGAAGGGAGCCTTGAGCTGTGAAACCGCCGATGACGCAACCCGAAGCGAAGTTGCGAGCAGCGAGAGACAGGTCCGCCGAAAACGTCGCCGCAAAATAAAGAAGCTAGCACGTGGGGCACAGCAAAGGCCCGAGACAGGTGGCACTCCCGCAGCGCGAGAAAAAGGGTAGGTCATCGGCCAGTTCAGCAAAACGTCCTTTGTGGCGTAGAGTGAGGCGCAAGCGGCGAAAGGGGCGAAGTAGGGGACGACGATGCTCACCCCCGCGACGGAAGGCGCGGTTGAGATGTGGAGCTTTGCGAAGAGAAGAGTGTCGAAGTGGTCCTAGAGGAAAGGCCACAGTAGCAAAGCACCGCGCGGGAGCAAGCACAAAGATGGCATGGCCATTCTTTCCCCGGCGTTTCTGGGGTCCCCTCCGCTACCTCCGCCAAACTGACAGAAACCGGCCAAAATCCCGAATGAAGCGGGACGGCGTAGTTCAGCTGGTAGCATGTGCATGTTGTGGTCCCGGGTGTTGTCAAAATTCGGCAAGACCGCGACCGCCGCGAGTAAGATTGAAATGAGACAGCTGTAAGCTTTTGGAGAATGAGACACACGAATTTCTTGAAGGAATATTTTGTTTGTTTATTTTTGTCTTGAAGTAATATTCCAGTGTTGTCTCCGCGACTGATTTGTTTACCTGAACAGTTTCTTACTTTTGGTTTTTTTAAGCGTTGTACGAGTTGTGTTTTTTATTAAGCCGTTAAGGATTGTACGAAAGCAGTGGTCGCATCAGAGCGCGCTGTCTGCGTAAAGAGTTTTCTTTGTTGTAAGAGCACGTCAGTCGCGAGTGAAGATTTGTGCTACCGCCAATGTTGAAAGAGTAGTAGCGTTTCTTGAGCGGAACTGAAGTTTAGTTGTTTTTGTACCTTTCATGTTTAGCGCGAAGTAGTTCACCGTCTTACGGGAGTAAATGAGCATTGTTGCGGAAGGTTTTTGCGTAAAGCCAAAGTAGTTTTCGACATGCTCAAGTTTGAGAAGCGTTTGGTGCAGGGTATTTGGCACGAAACCAACGCCGATTTTGTCAGGTGCTCCTGATGTGTATGGCATCAAGTTATTTTCATTGCATGGTGTTCTCCGTGAACATTTAGGTTCAGACACGAGTTTAGATGACCTCAGTTTCGAGGGACATGGTGTACGGTTAATGTTGAGTTAATGTTTCAGCGCTCTATGAATGTGAGTAGCGTAGAGATAAGGTGCACAGCAGTGCTCAGTGCGTTGTCGTTGAGGTTCTAGCTCATCAGGTCTCACGTAGGGTGGTTGCATTAACCACACGGGCCTGTTAGTACGCTATGTTTATTCCCTTTACGTTGTTATATTCAGTGAGTGTTAATGGATCGTATGATCACTTGATCTGTGAATTGGCCTTTAACCAACGTTGAGGTTAGGAATACGTTTCAGAGAATTCTAGATCGCGAAGTGGCCGCTTCGTCTCATCTGTTTCACTGCACAAAGGATGCAGGAATGCCGCGAAGACTCGCGAAGTTATGAGTACGAGCAAAGGTCGTCACCCTCCGTGGATGAAGGGTGGTTGTTTGACGAGGAAGGGGTGAGTGAGCATAAGGAACCGTTCACGGGCCGCCTTCTCGCGCAGTGGAGGTCAACAATCGGTGTGCGCGACCAATTGCTCTGTCAGGCGGGTTAACCACTCCTTCTTTTTGCCGGGATCGCAATTCACGAAAGCCGTGGAATGCGCGGCTCCCCAGAGGTCGTGTGAAAGGGCATGTTTGTGGAAACCCCGCGGTAACCTCCGTTTTGTAATTGATTGACCGCATATTCAGTTTTGAAGTTTGGAGATGACTTCATCTGCTAATGTTTTATGGCGGGTTTGTAATGGAGGATACTTTGATGTATTATTGGACAGTTCATTTGTCACGATGACACTTAATTGAGTTCTTTTGTCATGCGTATGACGTTTACGTCCCAATGTGTCGAGAACTGTCACTTTTGTGTTTACTGTAGCGTCAGTAATTTTGAGTTATGTAATGTCGAGATTTTAGAGAATAACCTCCTGGCGTTGTGGTTGATAAGTATTTCAACTAAGCTAGCTGAAGGTTGAGTTTTGTCGTTTTGTACTCGTTAGCGTAAGCGTTTAGGGGAAGGGTAGTTCAAGATTGTTTTATGTCAAGCGCTTAATCTTTAGTTTCACTTTTATTTCATAGTTAGCAGAACTGTTGTGTTACTTTGTTACACGTTAAAGTGAGCGCTGAGAGAGGATTTAGCGAAGCCTTTGAGCTTCCGTTGGCTTCCTTGATTGTTTACTTCCCCTGCCTAAGTAGCTATAGTACAATTACAATTCCTATATTCTCTCGAAGTTGTTGTTTTATCAACACCAGAAATTGAGGCCTGTTCTTGGGCTTGTCACCATGAGATACACACTTCTCCTCGTTTTATTTAAGGGCGGGAACGCTAGTCGTCAGGTATGTTTTGTTTCATTCTGGTCTGGCATTCCGAGGGGGTGTGCAGAGGGCACTTGCAGCGTTAGGGTGTGGTTTGACAATGGTTGTCCTGTCGAGTTCGTCTCATCCACAGGAACCATGAGTCCGTGAAAGCGTCGTGTTCGTGTGGAATGCCTGGAGAGACAGCTATGTTCCTGAGAGCTTCGCCTCGAGACCCATGGACGAGCCTGGTGTCCGGCCGCATCAATTCAGCCGAGCCGCGTGGAGCCGCACGTCCTCCTGATGCATTGTTTGGTGGCGGGGGAGCTGTTGTGCCACGCCCTTGCCAGCCCCGAACACCGACTCCGGTCGTCGTTCTACGCGACTGCAAGTCCACATACCAGAGCGGGAGGAACCAAAAGCCCCGCGCACGTTGTTGTTGGGCCGCACCCTTGCCGACGCCTTGCTGATTTCGCCGGGCCGGTCTTACCCCACCCTGTTGCGACAGGCGCTGTCAACAAGCCACCGTCTCCCCAACAGGGTCACCAGAGCGGTCATTACCCAGTCTCGTGGTCCTTCGTCATCGTACAGGTACTGACCCTTGGAGGCGAAGGCGTGGTCACTATTGTGCACCAGCAGGTGGTGCAGGATTGGTGGACTCTTGGCCACCGCTTGGAGAGGAGGATATGGGGGTGGACCCCAACCACCACATTTAATCCGGCGCATCGAGGAGCGCCGTGCCTGTTCAGCCTGTTCACGAAGACCGTCAACATGTAAATACTCTGTATAAAGTATTTTCCGTCTTCCAACTTGTCCTGATGACTGCTCCGAGCACGACACCCGCACGCGTTCGCACCGGCCACGCAACCCCGTTCGTAACAGCACCTAATAGAATGGCGTTGCATTGCGCTAAAAGCCTTACGTTGGGTGCATATCAGCACTTTGACATGTGAGCTGGGCAGATGGGGCTGTGACAAGTTCTGTGCGCGCGCATTAGAGCGTGCGCACTTGTGCGTGCAAGCTCGCAAGCTCGGGCACCTTTTATAATTCGTTACGCTAGGCGCCATTTATATTTTGCCTGATTGGTCCGTATATTTACGGTGCGCTGCTCTAATTATCGGTAGGAAAGCCCACTATATTGACCGGCGCGATGGTGCCCCTAACGGTAGCCTTTTGCCGCAGAGCAACGCGATTCTAGGTGCACCGGAGAGCGAGGCATGTTTGCTTGCTAGGAACGCCGCACCCACGCAGATGATGACACTATTTTTCGGCCGGCACGCTCAGCTGAAGAGCTATCGCCTGTCCCACGTTTCGAATTATTCCGCGAAGGTCTGTACATTCACTGCCCCAATGTCATTGGCGTGGTACTTAAAGCGCCGTCCTCATGGCGACACTTCCGTACAGCCTATCCTCGTCACGACTTTTGTAAAGTCTTTACGAGCAGCTCGAGAGTTTACAAATGATCGCGACATCTGTGCTTTACGTTCAGTTGTGGGACGGCGTCTGATGAACCAGTAAATAACAATACAAACCCAGAAACAACTACTGATTTTTAGATGTGAAGCATCTTATGGCGAAGCTTAATCCGGTGGTGGTTGTGGTGGTGGTGGTGGTGTGCGGCGTGACCGCCCTTACTGCGCATGCGCAAACCTTTTAAAAAAATAAAAATAAAAAACCTCCTCTCCCCCTCTCTCTCCTCTAGGCATCCCTCCCCGCGGCAATCACAACCTCACTGCGCATGCGCCTCCTCTCTCCCCTCATACGCTCCCCCCTCTCTCCTCTAGGCATCCCTGCCCGCGGCCTCCAAACTCCCACTGCGCATGCGCGTCCCCCCCTCTCTCTCCTCTCCTACACTCCCCCCTCTCTCGTCTGGGCCTCCCCTGCCCGCGGCGTCCACACTCCCACTGCGCATGCGCGTCCCCCCTGTCTCTCTTCTCTCCTACGCTCCCCCCCATCTCTCGCCTCGCGACGCCGACGCAGGCAGCGTCTGCTAGCGAGTTTCTTGGTTGAAAAAACCGACTGCTCGCGCTGCACAACCGTTCACTGGCCACCCCGTATATATGGCACTGAATCTTGACCTCCAAGGTGGCGCCGGTGGGAGATTTCTCCTGTGCGTTGTTGAACAATAAAAATTCGCAGCGTGCGCGTTAACTAAAAGCGGACTGCGGGTCTCTGTGTCCAGTCGGAGTCTTCTGGCTCTCATTGCCCATTAGCAGCGATTGGCATTTTCCAATAGGAAACACCGCTCCTTCACTGCGTGCTTTGCGCCTCCCCAGTTTTCTCTCCTGCGCAACGCTGCGATGAGCGCCAGCGTCAACGCCGCCGCCAGTGTAAGCGTTAGCGCCCGCTGCTTCACATCTACACATGGTTACCTTTAGCGGAAGATGGTGTAATTTTTGTTTATGTCAAAACTTTCATGCATTTACTTGTACGCGTCACAACTTTCTAAAAATTCGTATGAGTATTTTTGTATCTTCGGTGCTACAGATGGGTACTTTTTTTAGCGTCTGCGAAATTTAAAAGAACGAGCCATATCATATGTTCTTACTTCTGAAACTCCCAAAGGTGGATATTAGGAGCACGTCAGATAACAGCAAATATTTAACTAAGTGAGAAAGGTAAAGAAATAAGTCTTGAAAGCGAAGCTCAAGCATCCCCCAAATTTTTGTCTTGATTTTAATTTTAACAAAGAGGCATAGTGCAATTGTGTCATGTGAACTATGGACCACACTTTGTTTCATCATTAGCTACGCCATTCTCAAGTTCATATGTTATCGTTTGCACTCTTCAAAAACACATGAGCATACTATCGGAGTCACCTTTCTTGTCTCTCTCTTGTGTCAGTGCTGTGGAGCGCAAT
>JALIZH010026404.1:0-42371 GCA_030522465.1 Rhipicephalus appendiculatus
TATAGTTATTGCTTTTACAAGCACCATACCGACGCTTTAATCAGCTCAAGAATAAAAGAGAAGCTGCTTCAGCTCAAGAGCGAAGCAATGAATGCGATAGCTACGAACGGGAATGTCATGCTAAAAACAGGCTAACAACTCGGTGCTTTAGGAGACGCGGCTGCTGCAGCTTGCGAAGTGACTTTTTTGCGGTGAATGGCTTCAACGCAAACATTGCGATCGATGCACAACGCTAACGAAGCTAGGAGCCATCTGTCGAACACCCTTCAAATGATAAGCGCGCGAGCACGTGCGACCAGGCTCTGTAGCCCATATACTGGACGGAAGCGCACAGCCTACCTATGGCAAAAGATGAGTGGTGCGAGGGCCTTTCAATCGCGCACTTTAGCCCTTTGCTTCATCTCCCTGGTGACTGTGTACTATTTTTCTGCCAAGCTGAACCATGGCAGACACCATGCGTACCACCAACGGTAAATTGTGTATATAAATAGATCGCCTAGTGTATGCTGCAGAATGTATGCCTTCTTGGGGAAGTCGTTTAACGAGTCGCACTGCGGAATGAGGGGCAGCAGTTGTTCGAATGGGCGGTCGCACGCGTCGGAAAAATATTTTCCCGGCCTATTCCTCTCTTTCGAATATATATATATATATATATATATATATATATATATATATATATATATATATATATATATATATATATATATATATATATATATATATATATATATATATGTGTATTCATTAAATTTCGAGAGTAGCCTTCTTCCGAGGACGTAAGTAAAATTTTACTCCGAAGAAGGCTGGACCGCAAGCTTAAACTCTTAGGATAAAATAAATATTTGTTACTAATTTTTATTACTGTAGCCAGAAGTTCTCTTTATCCTATATATATATATATATATATATATATATATATATATATAGAGAGAGAGAGAGAGAGAGAGAGCGGCACGGTGGCACCGGCGCTGATTACATCCAACAAATATTTAAGGCGAGCAACGCAGAGGGGACAGAACCTGTTCTTTTTACCTATAGTGTACTATTCGTGACATTGATGTACACGAAGTAAATTGGAAAAAAAAAATGCCCATTCACCAGGTCGCACCCCGTGGCCATGTGACGTCGGTACATGAAGTGACATAAATACGTCATCAATCGACGCCTTCGATCGGTTAACGGTAAAGAAAAGAGGAGGATGACCTCATCTTTAGGTCTGGCAGTCCCACTGCTCATATTTCCCACAGGGTGGCGTCCTCCCAAGCGACTATGTGCTTTGCTTTGCCGAGCACCAGGCTGGAAGTGCGATTTTTTTTTTTTGGGACGTACACGACGGCGGAACTCATCTGCCTGACACAGCAGCGGCTGATGCTCGACTATTGCAGCAAGGCTGTGGTGGGTTAAGGTGCCCCAGGGACCTTTGCACAACCTCATGGGGTTACCTTTCGAGATGAGTGACCCAAGAAGATCCTAGCGCTAGGTCACTGCACTCCTCCACCATTTAGGAAAAGCCGGTGGGAATTAAACCCAGTCACTTCGATCGTTTCTTGACTAAAGAACCAGTGAAGAAAGGAAGAGAGTAGTGGTATTTCAATGGCGGACACGAGGACCCAGCCGGAACGAGGCCGTATTCCGTGACCTCCCACTTATTCTCGAACCCGAAGTCAGGGAACCCGGAGAAAGCTTGAGTGGAGCTGTTCTGTTTGTCATTCCAGTCCTTGCACTGCACTGGCGCGGTCGCGTGCGGCAATTATAAGTCAACGGCACATTGTGAGAACGCCAACAGAGTATCGCAGCCTTATGAAGAACGCCTGAAAGCTCAGAGATGGGAGCATGACTGATCGCTCTGCTGGCCACCCACCTTCAGAATGGAATACCTGCAAGTTTTTTTGAAAGTTCATCACTTCACCTTCATATTGCAACATTCACCGAAGATTACGATCCTTCTCAATGCGAATTCTGGGAACAGTTTTGTGTTGGGGCAGCGCCCCAACTGTGTTTGACGTTCAAAGAACATAGTTGGTTGGTATAAATCTTGAAAACAGCACGAGTGCGAAGAAGGTCCGTGCCGTTGTTTTTTTCCTCGTCATCGTGTTGTTGTGTTGTTTTCAAGACGTGTTTGAAATTTTGGCTATGTGTAGTCGTACCAATGTTAACATTCCTTACATATTGCCACAAAAACCGTCAGTGCTCGAGTGCTACGCACACCACTCTGTGCATTGCAGGCGTCTAGAACCAAGCGAAACGTCGACAGCTCTGTTACGATAAGCGAAGCCAGCCGCAGTGCACGTGGCAGCCTTGCATGCGCCCGGGCTCCGACCAATGGGCCAGCGCGCGTAACGGAAGAGGAAAGCGAAGTCAGAGCGCAGTGGCTTGACATATCGACATATTCCGCGTTCGCTTTATTTCGTCCTCGTTTGCACAATCGGTTACGCCAACGCCGACAACGGAACGGCGATACCGCTCAATGCGGTATCGCCCTAAGAGCTGCGGTGTAAAAAGAATGCGTACTACGATACACAAGATGTCATCTCATGCTTCTAATTTGTCCAGCAAAAGCGCAGAATGTCCGATAAGCAGGTGATAATACTACTTTAGTTTCAAAAGTAGAGCGCCCTTGAATATGATTGAAGGGAGCTACTTGCGGCTGCGGTAATTCAGTAATTGGTGCGGTGCGTTGTGCGCGTATATAAAGTCACCACATCTGTAGAGCCCAGCTTGTTCGGAGTGTTTCGACGTTTGTGTTCTACGTTGAGTGGCCGGCCACGACGGTAATCCAATGGTTTCAGTGGCTGGATGGAGAAAACTGGCCTACATAGTCTAGACTAACTCGGAATAAAGTTTAGGGAGGGACGCCGATTGGCGGCTGGTACCCTGTGGAATTGGGGAGAGCCGTTTAGTGCTCTGGCAGCGCTCTTGTAGAGCAACGTAACACCCCATGAAGCGGACGAGATCACAGGCCCAAAGAAACGAAGGCGCACGCGGCGAGGCTTCCCCCCTCAGCAACGTTAAAGCACTTGCATTCATTCCTCATTTCCGATGGTAAAGACATCATATATACACTGGTGCATAGAAGAAGATGGATTGAACGTACGACCTTCAGTACATTTCAACACTACGCAACTTCGTTAGACTCAAGTATATGTATACTAACCTTGAAGCGAAGAGCAATGACTTTCTTTATTGAGGCAAAATAACGTTTCCTAGATGTCAATAGCATGCTTGAGTTGAGATTAGGAATATGGTAAATCAACATAAGCCAAGTTGTGGATATTCTCTATAAAAGCCTTCCGAGCTTACAACGTCAGCTTCCTCCGCCTTGGACGTTACCTGTGGTGGGCTGCAGTATTGCATACTCCGCTCTTAATACACTAAACCCTTAGCCACCAGCTATCACTATCTTAGCCAGCACCTAGTAGAGCTAGTAAATTTTTCCCATCACAGCATTAAGCAAAAGGAAATCAGAAATACTGGTAAGATTGGCAGCAGAATGGGGCAGTTTTTGTTATGGCGAGTCACAATAACTTGAAATGCTTCTAAAGAAGCGGGTATCAGCCTTTTCAAATATCTTAAATCCCGTTCACTAGAAAGCAAATACAAAATAAACGAGCAGCATGTCATGCGATATTCATGGGAGTGGGACCGCATCTTCGTCAGCCATAAAGGAATGGGACCAGTGTGTTTCTTCGGTATAAACGAAATGATAACTTTGTTGTTTATCACCCTCAGCCATGGTTGCCGATAATATCATAGAGGTAATTGTTACACAACGCGTGACCAATGATTCGATACTGCGACCCCTCGCTGCGCAGCGCTGGGGTAAGTGACTTAGCCACGAAGCCGTACATCCTTCAGCATCCCAACTACGAGGCTACTTCTACACATCATTTAACGTTGGTGATATGCACATCTCTGAGGTGCTTCAGCGTGGCAGAGCCTTGGTCACAATGACCCGCGAGATGACCTGAAGGGCTGAGGTGTGCGTGATTGAAAAGGCGTCGCGCCGCGAGTATATCGCGGTAGTTGGGCTGCACGCGTGGGGGGCTGGTACTTCGAGCTAAATAGCGCGGTTGCCCGCACTCGCGCGCTTATCGTTTCAGGTGTATTGGACAGGTGGCTCATGGTCCAGGGTTGCCTTTGGCGGATACTTTGCGCCACATTGACTACTTTCCAACCCTGTCTGGGGACAAAAAATTAAGTTCATAGCATTGCTACTTCTGGTTACCTTTGAGCTTTATTTTGGCGCATTTACTGGCCATTTCTGCGTATTATTTGAAGATAAAACAGCAAGCAAGTTTTAAAGATAACCAGTGTTTGCAAGCTTTTCTGTTGTGTTGGCCTATGCGCGCATGTGTCCTACCCTCTCCAGCTGGCTAATGCGCATCGAGGCACCCATCGACCGTCCCTTCGTCTGAAAAAAACAGAGGGACGCCCGTATGTAAGGAAACGCACACTGCTGACGCCTTGATTCTAATTATGAAACACAGCGCGTAAAATACAGATCCGCAGTAAAATGAGGCTGAACTGTTCATCTTCGACAAGATTTCCCTACATGAAGCTCGACTAGTATTAGTGTAACTGCGTATGAATTTCGGTCCACGGCATCAAGAAGAAACAGCTTCAACTTTTAATACTCCCCCCTTAGTGGTTGGCAAAAACTTACTTCTGCAAGAACTCTATCTATTGTAGACAAATTGTATGCAGGCGCACAAAAGGATAATATTTATTGATTTATTTGCAACTTGCCTGCGGCATGAAGACCCAAGCAAGGGGACTGTGCTCGTCATACATCGTTTTTACTTAGTCAAAATCATATTTTCTGTTAAATACTAACAACTCTATATATAATATAAACAATGGGAACAACCTCGCACGTGTACACGACAAAGATTAGGTTGCAGCTGCTTTCCACTTAATGCGAAGGCTTGCAGTGGCGTCAAACGAAGCTTCTTTTTTACCATACAGCTTTTCCTAGGACTGCGATGGGTAGACAACGTAAATCAGACACCAGAACAGCATGAATACAATGCTGGACGAAGGGAACAAATCTGTCTTGTGGGAAATGGTCGCCGAACCAATCACGGTCTCCCACAGTGACCACAGAGCTATCATCGCTATCACTCGAAACTAACGATAAAACATACCCCCCTCTCCCCCCTGTCAGCATGTGGGGTGCTTGATACAGCCTTGCTGGACATTCAGGTTCTCAGGGCCGGATTGCGGCCATTTTTTTAGGGGCGAAGCTCCTCTTAGTCTAACCTTTTCCCGCGTCAGGCGTAACCGGCTGTAGCTCGTGATAATGATGACGATGACGCTGATGACCATGAAGAATAAGCCCGTTCCAGACCACCACTAGTTCCCATCGTGTGCACCGAGGAAGCAGAGCGTCCCGCAGGCGGTGTGGCCATCTATGTCAAGCAGAACACTGTAGTACAATAAGGCCGTCCACCACCACTACAGTCACTAGAGTCATGGCCGAGAGCATAGAGGGGCAGCTTAGCAATGGCTAGGCAGGTGGTGTCTGTCGCCCAGGTTGGCTTCATTCCTTGATCTTGCTTGGATGTGCTTGCGGGGGGCTTAGTCCATCCCTCCTTCCCGCGTCCTACACCCCTCCAGAGCATGCGCGTCCCCTCCACCTCTCTCTCCTCTCCAACGCTCACCCCCTTTCTCTCCTCTAGCAATCCTCTGCTGCACGGAGCGGCACCCGCGTCCTACACCCCTCAGAGCATGCGTGTCCCCTCTCTCTCCTCTCGAACGCTCACCCCCCTTTCTCTCCTCTAGCAATCCTCTATTGTACGGAGCGGCGCGCGCGTCCCCTCTCTCTCCTCTCCTACGCTCACCCCCTTTCTCTCCTCTAGGAATCCTCTACTCTACGGAACTTCGCCCACTCATCATCATTCACTCCGTGGATATGCTGTGATCTTTTTATCCTTCAGCCGTTCTAAGTAGGATAGCAATTCATGAAGGTGATTGTAAAACTCATACCTAATACAAATGACCGGGCGCATTTGACAAAACAGCTGTGTACCATGCGGTAGACATTTATTGCCATCGACCGATGGAGTGTAATCGTAATTACAAGCAGGCACAGATCGTCAGTAGAGGCTGAAGGCATACTCCAATGCTGTAACCCTGAGCCTTGCAGCTTTTGGTGCAGGCAGTGGCGTCTGGGCATCCGCTGCCAGTTCCTGCAAAATAATGAGCATAAGGTTTCTGAGCACGTTCAATAGAGCACATGAAATACGAATCGCGGTGAACAAATTAGTAGTCTGGCAGAAAAAAAAGGACGCATTTACCGAAAGTGAAATCTAGCGGTGTTTTACATGGTAACGGCTTCGGGTAAAGTGAGAAGCTGCTATTGTCTTGGAGACGAGTTCCCAGTTAAATAGTTGCATGTTAGCGGATGCACTCACGCCTTCTTAATTACGCGTCAGGGCATCCGCTTCCTCGAACTCGGGAGGAATAGAATTACGATTTTACACAAAATATGATTAAATGAGGCTACTGACTCCCCATCATATACATACCGGTGCAAGGACTGTAGAATAAAAGGAGTCCTTCAAAAGCTTTCCAAGGATGTTCAGTCTAAGTATGTTCAGCACCCCAACATAACTTCGCTGCACGAGTAGACTTATCGAATATACAATAATGTAGCAAACAAAGCAGTACTAACGCCGTGATTCATCGTGAGTTAGTCAGATTAAAGAAAAGTTCCAATTGTCCTTCGTATAAATGCTGATATCTGGGACTTCACGTGCCACAACCAGCATGTCACTAAGAAGCACGTCGTCGATGAGTGCTTCGTCAATTTCGATCGTTTGGTGTCCTTTAACGTGAAGTGACCGCACAGTTGACGGACTTCTAGCATTTCGCCTTTATCAAAATACGATCGCCGCGGCCTGAATGGAACCTTGTACTTTTTCTTCAGCATCCGAGCCATTGACTTAGCGCCGAGTTTGCAATTCCGACCATTACGTGCTAGGTTCCATTCACATGGAGGATGAATATGAATATACTCTAAATTTGAAAAATAATGGATATTGCTTGATAGTAAGCGACAGTGATGACACTTATGTATCGGGTGTGATTGTCGTGGGAACGTTTGACTGTCGACAGCCATAGACAGGCCGGCTGTCAGCGGTTCTCGTCTATTCGCCTTGCCACTGTCTAAAGAACAATTCGTAACTGTAAGCCAGTCTCAGTGGAGATGGAAATACCGACTAAGCGGAGGTATTGCCGATGCAAAGCATATTCATGCACATTTTAAGGCGATATTACGGAAAATACTCTTCATAAGAAATGCAATTACAACGGGGTTGGTGTGGTGGTGCACGGATTGACGATAAGAGAAGCCAGGGGTGCATGCATAGCCGTGCGCACGTGCGGGCAGCGGGGGCGCCCCCCCCCCCCACCCTTCTAGACACGTAAGGGAGGGGGGGGGCGCAAAGTCTGCCCCATACTTTGCCTTAATAGGGGGCGCTGCGACAAACCTTCGCCCACCCCTCCCTCCCCCCCCCCCCTGAAGGGGAAGCCTGCGCACGCCTATGCGTGCAGGCACGCAAACAAGAGATCAGAACACAAACGCCGACTAACAACTGGAGGAGAGACCTTCGGTGGAAAAGAAAGTAGGCACAAAAAGTTGTGAGGCACACGGGGAGGACTTCACGAGAGATAACCAGTCATGCATTACAGTTCTTCCTGGCGCAAGGAATTCGATTGGACGCCTGGCTCACGCAAGGCTGCCGCTTCTATCGATATGTCGGACCTCCACCATCACACGCACGTCTTCCTTCGTTCCGGCTAGCACCTACCTGTTCCATCTACCTTCTTTTATCATGAATGCGTACTCATAAGCGCGCGCAGGGTCCCACTTCAAGAGGGGCGGGGGTGGGGGGAGGTTCGTCGCACCGCTCTCCCTACCTATCAAGTATCTGCATGGGGTAGACATTGCACCACCATCTCAGGCGGCTAACAAAGCCCCCCCTCCCCCCCCCCCCACCCTGCGCACGCCTTTGGCTGTACTAACCAGTTAACTTTAACCCACATGACATTGCCACGAAAGGAGGGCACGTAGAATTGTGAATTATGGTATGCTGCGAGAGCCCGTCAGAAATCATCAATACATCATGTCCCAAATTTTTGGAATACCGATTATCCCATATTGGATATGAATAGCGGTGGACAGGCGATTGTGCAAGGGTTTATGAAGCTACGCGCTATATTTGTAGCAAGATCAAACCCCGATGACGCCATTTACGTAATCATGCCGAAAGCAGTAGCTATTTAGGCTTACCTCCTTTTCCGGACCTCTCCTCAGCTGCATTTGTGACAACCAGGAACGCTGCACACAATAAGAACATGGTATAAATTGTGGTATAGCGTCAACAATGTTAATTTCTAGCGATTAGATTTTCTATATGTGACGAATTATATCTGTTTAAAGAAATCTTGCAAAAGAAACTTCTCCCAGCTGGCCATCCGATGTGAAATGTATCAGTTTCATAAGTGGAAATATCGCCGAGAAAAGGTAAAGCAAAACTGGTAGCAAATTTTTTGCCACACTAAATCGTAGCTTCAGCTACGGTCAGCTTGTTTGGCCAATAATAATAATAATAATAATAATAATAATAATAATAATAATAATAATAATAATAATAATAATAATGATAATAATAATAATTATAATGTTTATTTTTTCCGAAATGAACTGATGAAGGACGGCTGTAAGTAAAAGCTGCTCTCCTAAGAAGGCCCGCCGCTACCTTTGTGCACAACAGCAGTGGCAACAGAATCAAGAAGTTTTGTAAGAGTGTTCCCAGTTGCCTTACAAAACTGTTACCGAGGTTTTTTTCATGGTGAATTGCATCTGATCACTGCGGAAGTAAAACAAAGTTGACAGTCAGTATGCCTATCTTTTGAAAGGTGGATATTCCGCGCGTTGAGGAGCCAATCACTGTTAAGCTGGCATTGTGACATTGTAAAGCTTCGACTAATGGATAGAGTTCAGTCGTCTATAATGAAAGAAGCTGCTCTGCTGTATTTACGGTAGAATGACTACGCACTTTTACTTACCTGCCAACAGTGTAAAGAGCAACATAGCCGAGGAGAACTTCATCGTGGCAATTGGTGTTACACCAATTACACCATCTGCCGCTAAAGGGAACCATGTGTAGATGTGAAGCAGCGGGCGCTAACGCTTACACTGGCGGCGGCGTTGACGCTGGCGCTCATCGCATCGTTGCGCAGGAGAGAAAAGTGGGGAGGCGCAAAGCAGGCAGTGATGGAGCAGTGTTTCCTACTGGAATATGCCAATCGCTGCTAATGGGCAATGAGAGACAGAAGACTCCGACTGGACACAGAGACCCGCACTCCGCTTTTAGTTAACGCGCACGCTGCGAATTTTTATTGTTCAACAACGCACAGGAGAAATCTTCCACCGGCACCACCTTGGAGGTCAAGATCCATTGCCATATATACGGGATGGCCAGTGAACGGTTGTGCAGCGCGAGCAGTCGGTTTTTTCAACCAAGAAACTCGCTAGCAGACGCTGCCTGCGTCGGCGTCGCGAGGCGAGAGAGGGGGGAAGCGGAGGAGAGGAGAGAGAGGGGGTGACACGCATGCGCAGTGGGAGTGTGAACGCCGTGGGCAGGGATGCGTAGAGGAGAGAGGGGGGAGCGTAGGAGAGGAGAGAGAGGGGGACGCGCATGCGCAGGGGGAGTTAGACGCCGCGGGCAGGGATGGAGAGAGGGGGGAATGTAAGAGGGGGAGAGAGGAAGGGAGGCGCATGCGCAGTGAGGGTGTGGTTGCCGTGGGGAGGGATGCCTAGAGGAGAGAGAGGGGGAGAGGAGGTTTTTTATTTTTATTTTTTCTTTAACTGTTTGCGCATGCGCAGTAAGGGTGGGCACGCGGCACACCACCACCACCACCACCACCAGATTAAGCTTCGCCATAAGATGCTTCACATCTAAAAAGTTCAGGTGACATGTCTGAAGACATAGTCATACGAAGTGATAAGCACGAACTGACCCAGCGCAAAATATTCATACCTAAGAAGCTATGCGTGCTAAAGTGTAAGTTTCGCCTATAGCCCATGGGTCATAGTGGAATCAACATAAATTGTCATGTTTCCCTTAATACGCAATTGTTAAATATGACAGCTTTCGTTAATATTCGTAAATAAGTATGGCATACATGAAAGACAGGACCACACCCTCGTTGTAAAATGCGAAGAATGGTACCAGTCTCATTCGCTACATGGATCTGGGCTTAAAAAAACTTCCTAGGAACTAACTTTTAGCACTTTATCGAAGAAAGCGTGGCGTTCGAACGCCTCGATCCTTGAGCATTAAATTTGTCACTAGAAAACTATCGCAGTAAGGAAATCGCTAATTCATTTTAGATGTTCCATATGGGATCATGCAAACCTCTAGTTCAGGTCAAATGAGGCTGTCATGGGTATTCGAGGGTGCATGAATGCGGCACGACTAAGTAATAAGAACAGAAACTATTGTATCGTACAGAGAGATGGCAAAGTATGACAGGATCAGTCATTTAACCAGGGAGCAGACATATAAAATGGCATACCTGGGTAGACTAAAAGCAGCAGTAGAAGGTCCTTGCTGGAGTACCAGTAGCAAATATGCCAAAGTGCGACGCTGGTTGCTGATTAAATACCCACTTCAAAAGAAAATTAAGGCGCATGCGTAGAAGTTTCCCGAAACATAGACGTCAGTGTAGTTGCGTGCGTGGGTGAATGTTCTTTATATCAGGTAATAAAAAGAGGGCAGCGAAAACCTTACAGCGTGGAGGACAGCTAAAAAAGGGTTCGATACATCTCAAACCGGATGCGCATCTTTGTTGACAAGGGCAATTGATACCGATTTATACTCAGGCACGTGTGGCTCAGTGAAACGTTTCCTGCTTTTCAAAAATTGACGTTGCATGAACGCTGTCAACGAACCACAAAGTAATAAACTGCGATGATGATGTATGGACGCTCTTGATTTAGAAGCTCCGGTGTTTTTTATAGTGAAGTCAAGAAACATCTGCATGGGTCATGGGAGGACAATATCGTGATATGTGACAAGAATAGATCTCGCTGGTTTCTTCAAACTCTTCCAATACTCTATGACATGGACTTATAAAATTTATTTTTTCTAGACCAATAACTCATTATATTATGAAGTTCATACGATATTACCGACAACCTGGCTGAGGGTGATAAACAGGAAATTCCATTTCTTTTATCAGAAGAATAACAATGGTCACATTGCTTTATGTCTAACGAAGATGCAGTCGGTCCCACAGGTTAATGTTTGTACGAAAGCCTTGTCGATTATCCAGATTCCGTTTACCAATCTATGTCGGTGTGCTCATCTGTCATCTAAGAAACGCCTGTGGGTTTCCGGTCAGCACAGGGAATCAAACCCGGTTCGTGGGAACCCAGTGAACAAACGATGAGAGCAGTGGCATTTCACTGGCGGCCACGAGGACGCCGCCGAAACATGTGCATATTCCGTGACCTCACTTTTGCCTGATCCCAGAGTGAGAGAAGCACCAAGTGAAGAACAGAAAGCATCACTTGAACATTATACTTTTCGTACGCTTTTCGACACGTCATTCAGACCTGGCAACTGCGTTGGCGCACTCGTGTGTGGACCATATGCTTCCGCCAAACAATGTCAGAACGCGAACGGTCCAACGTATTAGAGCTTGTTGGGCTAGTTGGCAACTCGTCATATTGAAAGTAAAATTGGGAAATGGACGTAACTTGGAAAACCCTCGAAACACTCACACATTCACACACGCTTTCACTCAGGATACACACACCACACACAGCGCTTACTACCAACGATCGTAGTGAGCGCTGTGTGTGGTGTGTGTATCCTGAGTGAAAGCGTGTGTGAATGTGTGAGTGGTTCGAGGGTTTTCTAAGTTGCGCTAAATTTTACTTTCAATATGGTCCAACGCAGCTTATGTAGAACGCCGACGACAGCAAAGACGGGAGTTCACTGCACAGCTGTACTGGTTAGCCACTTATTCTAAAGGTAACGGATGCAAGTTTCTCGAAAGCTCATCATTTCACCATCATATGCCGACGTTAGCTGCGATTAGGCACTATATTTAAATACAACTAGCATGCTCTAGCAACAATTGACCCACTAGCGAGCATTAGCCGTCTTATACCTTGTATTTACTCTCATTAGCTATATGTAGAATAAATGGCATTATTAAAAACTACGACCCATTCAATTGACTTCAACCATCATTTACCGTCCATTAGCCTACGCTAGTCTCTATGAGCCTTGATTTACAAAACATTTGTCAACAATCACATGTTTGTCGATTTGGTAGCCAAGTATGTATTACTGGAACGCGAATAAACGAGGTAGTGCGATTATTGGAAATACGCAAGTGAATACGGTAGGTAAAAAAAAATAACCATAACCCCATAACGTTCGTACCCAATTGATTGGGGTATAGCTCCATATACAGAATAAGATTCAGTTTCCCATGAAAGTTAAGATATGCAGGCAACAAAACGATACCAGATTTTTATTTTTATTTCTTCCTTTTTTATCTTTCTTTTTTTCAAGATCAAGAAGTCATAAGAGAATACCATTATCACCGAGCCGCTCTGTGGCCCTTGTTGAGATAATCAATTTCTTTTTTCGATAGACCTATTGAAGGTGCACTAACGCACGCGTCTCCCAGACTTGCGATCTTCGCCGCTTCAATTATCTTACGTGTGGTTCGCTCCTGACCCCTTCCTATCGCAATACACTGACAATATGTGGAATCGCAACCACACTTCCTGCATTGGAAATCCAAATGTCCCATACCTACAGTTCGCACGTTAATTGCGTGTTCATGCAGCCTGTCATAAGTTTCATGCACAGTTACATCTTTGTTTTTAGATAATATTCCTGTACATTGCGCCTACGTGCGTTGCTTTCTGTTCTATACATATTTACCACTGTACAAAATAAACCATTTGTTGGAAGCACCGTGGTTGGAAGTCAGCGCTGTTTCCACGTCGTTTTCCGTCCCTGTTCTTCGGTGTGCTAAAAAGTGAGACAAGATAAGTTGTCGACGAGTATAGCCATGTAAAGCTTAAGAAACAACGAAGCTTTAATCCTCGGGGCTTAACGTGGTCTTCTTGTTTGATGCTAGGTCTTTCCTTGGCGTAGACAAGGTAGTGCGGGCCTCTCGTCGCTCGTACTCCGCTCGCGCGGCGCGCCAACTCGGCGCGGCGGCTGCGCGAACTTTCTCCGTTGGAGCACGCGGCTGATAAGCAACGGTTCAGAGGGTTTTTTCAGACACCCGGTCCATTTACCTCGACCTTTAAGAGTTTTGCTCTTAAAAGCAAAATCTCAACGAGCTTAATAGAGAGGTGTATTTCATGAGCCATTTTAATTTTTACATTATTAACGTGTAAGTGAACTTTAATATAGCGATGGAATTCTAGACCTAGGTTGTTAAAATTAGGAACAGCCGTTGTCTTCACGTACTATGATTAATGTGGTACTTCCAGTGTGTGGGGATATGTTTTCTCTCAGTTCTGTATCATCTACACCGCACTGCACTATCTTCGCGGCACGCATTTAGTCTCTTGCCGAGACCACTACGCTACTTTCCACTTCCGTCGGCGCGGCATAAATGCACAACAGCAAATGCGTTTCCTTTGCGCACACCGGCGGACTTAGTATAAGGTCCGTGTAGAAGCACTGACAATGAGACGTATACATGTAGGCACGTCGGAAATGTCAACACTACCGCTTGTCTGGGAAGTACGGCAGTGCTGAGAAACGGTAGGTTTTCATGTATAAAGGGCACATGCCGTAAGTATCTGAGGTTCCAACGGTGTAGCAAGCCTTGTGAACAGACAATGAACTTAATTGTGGTCCTGAGGGGTGACACGGAAGCCCCCTTAAGGAGCAGGAGCCGCCGCGGGCAGCTCCCACGTCGGGACGGGCAGGCCGTTCCTGACCGCCGCGTCGCGGGCCCTCTGGACGGACCGTAGCTAAGCGGCGAGGTCGGAGCTCTTGAGCGCCTCCTCCCACTCTGCTTCCGTGGCGAGACGATTGCTGTCCCGTAACGAGGGACACCACGCGCGCGCGGTGGGTAAGTTCGCGCAATGTTCACGAGCACAATAGCACAAAGGTTCGAAAACTCACGTTGCCCAATCGTGGTAAACCACTGCAGCGAAACAGCAGCCTTGAGAATATCACTTTGGCAGCCTTACAGCACAGCGTTTCTTCGCTTAGCGTGTCGCATTCACCATCACGAAAGGCAAGGGCACGCCGGCCGTGCGCCAGCGAAGGCAGTCGGCAGTCACAGGAGCGGCTATCGACACATTCTATGAGCTAGTTCAGCTATGAAATGTCACGCCAGTAAACAGCACATAAGCAAATAACTAAACTACTGAAGGTACGCACGAAACCACCACGCAAAAGTGGGCGATGCCTCGTTGACCCGGCAACGCGTCGAACTAAACACAAGCAATGATAGCAGACTGTTTGCATACGCCCCCCATTTATGGCCCTCGACCAAAAGATGAGGCAATCAACCATTTTGCCAAGTGTCAGATAAACCGTAAAGTAAATTTCTAGTTTACATTGGCATTTATAAAACTTACCAGTATTCAAAAAAAAAAAGATTGCCTTGAGTTTTTCGTTTTCTTTATTTGCCCTGTCCTCACCTAGTCGCGCTTCAATCGTACGGCGGGTGTTGATGTCTGTGGACAATAGGTTTTCGACCACTTTTCGTTCCAAGTTTCGCGACCGATATAATTTCACCATGGCACCACCGCCTTGGTGCACGCTTCCCACGCTGGCGCCCTGGCCTTGACGCTTTGAAGCCTGGGCGCTCGTCGTACTACATGGATTTGTTTTCGTGTAGGAGTCGCTCATCTAAAGCAGGCTATGGACAATGTGTCCTTTCGCGTACATGTGCCCTTCTTTCCGACGCTATTAAACACTATTTATGGTCTAGCCTAAAAACCAGACAAAGCAAGGACGTTGCGAATAAACTGGGTGCCTTTAGAAAAACAAAGAAAATGTACATCTTTGGCTGAAATGCATGGCCGTGATTGGGGCTTCTTGGGATTCTGATCTCAATCGCATATATAGCGGCAGTGACCGAGGACAGAAGGAATACGTGTTCTCTTTGCCTTCCTTGTGCTCCCATGCACCGGCGCTATTTATTGTATTCGGTTTCAATGGCGAAAATTGTAATGAACTGGCCGCGGA
Organism: Rhipicephalus appendiculatus; assembly: GCA_030522465.1. Taxonomy (NCBI): domain Eukaryota; kingdom Metazoa; phylum Arthropoda; class Arachnida; order Ixodida; family Ixodidae; genus Rhipicephalus; species Rhipicephalus appendiculatus. The sequence goes on from JALIZH010026404.1 coordinate 15,252, forward strand.
GAACTTGTTGATAAGTACGGGAAACGATTGTCGCGGATACCACAGCAATATATCGTAAGCGAACACAAGACGCGAATATTTAAAGGAAATGTTTTCACGAAAATACCAGTCTCAGCATCCGTCAAAATTCGCGTGGCTCAGACACCTAATGGCTCTGTTCTCTTGACCATGCTCGCTGCCTTTCTGAGTCGGTTCTTAACCGTCTGAACCTTCTACGAATATTCCCTTCGGTTCATTTTCTTGCTCTTTTTTTCTTGAGGAAATACACAGATTGCGAAGAACATGAATGCAGGACGGAAACGAAGAATTGACCGTTTTATCAGCAATGCTTTCCATTCTAGTGAATTTCAACAAAGATAAAATGCGATATAGCTAAATTAGACCTCTTGTTACCCAGTTTGGTGAAGCGTTTATATTTCGCCGATATCAGGAGAACGCATTTTGTGAACCATTCCGTGAGGATGTGAATACAACGTTTTAGGATGGCTTTAGTTTGTGTGGCATCCATATGTTTTGAGCACTTGAAACCAACTACACGATTATGTCGTGGCTTCAGAGCGTTCGAAACTGCATTCTTATCAGAAGTTTTAAGTACATGTGCCAACGAATACTATTTCCTCATAACACCTTTGTGCTGTAATAAACACCATCCAAAGAAAAATCTTGCCGTGTAGCCCACATAAGCTACATAAGTTTTCGTAGGGAACTGAATTGTTTCTGATAAACTAGCATCCTTAACTTGTCACCATGTGTAGTCCCGATGCTTTTCGAAAAGAAAGAAACGCAACAAAATTCGCAGGCCTCCAAATATGCACACATCATTCTGACTAATTTCTGCGCATTCCTATGGTAACATGGCATTTCATTCACACCACTGATTGTGTGGCTCAGCTGGTCCGCTGTGTCGAGCACGAACAGACAGACAGACAAAGAACTTTATTGAAGTCCTGAGGGACTAGCCGGGAAGGACCCGCTGGGGCCCGAGCACGAACATGTTTGGATAATTTTCAAGCGCCAGGAGGTTGACCACACCAAAAAAGAATGGTAGGAGAATGCAATAAGCCAGAAAACGCATAACCGCTGGCTATTTTCGCAGCACAACGGCACAGTATTTGTTAAGCGCAGTGACAACTTGCTTTCTTCAATAGGCGGATATCAACTTCTCGGAAATTGTAAGTCAGCTTCTGCATAAAACAACTACAAGATAAACGAGAAGGTTGTCGTGCTGCATTGACTTCGGCTAAGATTTGAAAGCAGTTGCAGAAAACGAACAAGGCTTTCAAAGAAACATTCACTTGTGGGACTGACCACATGTTTGTTAGATATAATAAACTTCGACTATTATTTTTTTTCTAAAGAAATACATCATATTTAAATGCACTAATGGTCACCTACAAGCTGTCAATGTGATTTGGGCTTCATTATACAATAAGTCAGTGGCTTAGGAAAATGACATTATTATATCAATGTGATAGCGAATCAAAGTATTTAAAAAAATGCGGGACATCTATATTTGTCACACTGAAAGATAATGTTCTGTCGTGACACGTGAAGAACTTTATTTGTCATCCCTTATTGAAAAGCAGAACTTTTAATACAGATAATACAAAACGTTATCGCAAGGTATTACTTGATAATCCACACACATCGGACAAGCGATGTCACTTTTCCGAAAACAGCGAACATAAAACTGAGGTACACGCACCGGATTCAAAATCGGTACCGACTGTGATCCTCAAAGGACATCCGTATCCGGCTAAGCATGTATGGAATCCTTTTTTAGCGGCTCTCTTTCCATTAAGGTTTTCATTGACCTCTTTTTATCACCTGCTATGAAAGACAATCACCAGTGCGCGCAAGTACCTGCTGTAATCCGTGGTTCGTCAAACTTTTACACGTGCGCCTCAATTTCCTTTTGAAATGTGTATTTAAACAACAACCAGCGTTCTGCTTTCTCAGATTTGCTCCTATTGCTCCAGCAACGACCTTCTACCGTTGCTCTTAGTCCTCCCAGGTATTCCTTTTCATATGTCTGCTCACGGCTTAAATGGTTGTTTCTGCCATGCTTTACAATCTATCTCTACGAGATCATATTTTCTGTGATTATTAGACTGGGGTATTCATGTACCTTCGAAGACCTATGAAAGCCTCATTTGGATTCAACAAGAGGTTTCTATGATATCATACAGAATATCTAATAACGAACTAGTGAATTCATGACTACCAATGCTTTTTATAAACAATTGCAATGCTGAATGCTCGACGCGGTCAAACACCACGCTTTCGTCGATAAACATCCGAGAGTACCCCAAAAAGCTCTTTAAGACCATATCCATGTGAATGACGATACCATTCCTCGCTCTCGAAAGCCAGGTTCAAGACCTCACTTTCCCATTAGCCATATTTTTACGAATAATAACGAAAGTTGTCATTTACAACAATGTGGTAGTAAGAAGTCTTGGGAGTTTAAGTTGATATTAATATCAGCTATAAGCAAAAGGGAAAACTTATACATTCGTACGCAAAGTTTCGTGGGTATGAATATGTTGTCTTGGGCCCGTTCGGGATTATGAGTTCCTATGCATGCATCTTAAGGCATGGCACCTGGACTTTTTTCCTATGCAGGCTCGAACGCAACACCAGTTTCCATGATGAAATTCGCCACGGCTCTCATGATGTTTACACTGCTGGCAGGTAAGTAGATTTGCCTAGTTCCACTACAATGCATACTGTAAACAGAGCAGATCATTTCCATGTAGAAATATGAACGCCATCCACTAATCCAAGCTCCATGCTGTCGAAATCCCAGCATAACAGCGATTTCCTGCGCACCGTGTGGAATATCCAGCTTTAGGGAAATGGCTTCACAGGTTCTCAAATTTCTTTTATTTCCCCCCAAGACGAGAGGGACTTCACTAGGTAGCAAAATAGGTGACAGTTATATAGGGCAAATGCGATACCGGTTGTGCTGAAACATTCTCGATTCCAGTTTATAACCATTCCTGCAGCAATGTATTTACGAATGATTACTGAAGCAAGCTGACCATAAATTAAACGACCTTTTAGTTTGGCAAGAAGGCTGCTACGAGTCTGGCATTAGCATTTCTCTGCTTTATTTTCACTTAAAAAACCGCCACGTTTCACACTGAGTGGAAAGTTGAACAAATTTCATTTGTAAGGTTTTACTAAATAGCGATTACTTATTCAGATATAGAAAATCTCATATAGAGAAAATTAAACTTGGTCGACACTGTGCTGCCATTTATGCCATGTGCCTATCGTGTGCAGCGTTCCTGGCTGTCACAACTGCAGCTGAGGAGAGATCCGGAGGAGGAGGTAAGCCTAACAGCTGCTGCTTCGCGCATCATTGCGCAACACCCATCATCAGGGTTTGATTTTTCCTACCAATATAGCGCGTCGATTCATCGACCAGCGCACAATCGCCTGTGTGTTCTGCTATTCATTTCCTATTGTAATTAGTACAATACAATTTAATTTATGTTCTCCGTTATTATGAATACATTATCGGAAAATAATGTATTCACAATAACGGTCATGTCAGGAAAGCAGAACTCAAACTAATGCGATAATACAGTTTGTCCAACAAGGGTAGGAGTCAAAGCTTTCGATACATGATTTGTAACCTGGTGGCCAAACCAAACTAGAATGTTAGTGAAAACATGGCGAAAGTTGCATTGCGTCACATAAATATCGCTTGACGAGGTCGGAGAATTTAAGCGACATATATTCCGCGCACCTTAGAACGAGAGGTGCGGAGCTGGTGAGTAGAATTGATGATCAAAGAAGGTAGGCGGTAGGCGTAGCGAAGGAAGACGGGCGTATGTTGGTAAAAGCCTGGTAAATATATAGTAGCGGTGGTGAATGAATGAACCCGCCCTCGAATTACCTACATTAGGAAGAACTCTAGTGCATGACTAGTTATCTCTCGCAAATGTTCCTCTCCATGTCATTTGTGCGACTGCAAACTTGCGCATGCGTAGATAAGCTTCTATTTCTTCTTTTTTCACCGCAGTGCGATCCTTGAGTTGTAAGTAGGCATCTGTGTTGTTCTGATCTATTGTGTTCGTGTCAGCCTGCCCGTCATCTTTTATCATGAATCGGTGCGCCATCACCCCATCACACCAAGTCCGTTGAATTTTTAGGGCGAGTCCGAACCTCCTTCCCGCGTCCCACACCACCACAGCGCATGCGCGTCTCCTCTCCCTCTCTCATACGCTCACCCCCTTTCTCTCCTCTAGGAATTCTCCACACCACAGAGCGGCCCCCGAGTCCCACAGCGCATGCGCGTCGTATCCCCCCTATCTCTCCGCTCCTACGCTCACCCGCTTTCTCTACTCTTGGAATGCTCTGCTCAACGGAGCGGCGCCCGCGTCCCACATCACCACAGCGCATGCGTGTCCTCTCCCCCCTCTCTCCTCTAGGAGTCCTCTACTCTACGGAGGGGCTCCCGCGTCCCACACCCCCACAGCGCAAGCGTGTCCCCTCCCCCTTTCTCTCATCTTGTACGCTCCCCCCGTTCTCTTCTCTAGGAACGCTCTACGGAGTGGCGCGCACGCCAGGTGGTGCGACAGCTCCATACTACGCTGGGGGGCGCCACGGTAGTTCCGCGGTATGAAAATGACGGAGCGCGCGTGCCTCATTCTCTCTCCTGTACAGCGCGGCGATGAGCGCCCGGGCCGCTGCCGCGAAACGAGAGCGGCGACGTTTCTCCCGCTCAAGCTAACCATCTCCCCGCTGCTTCGCATCCACACATGGTTCCCTTTAGCGGGAGATGAAGAAGTCTTACGGGCGAAGCTGCTTAGGGCATTGCCTAGTCCCGCACCGTCCGTCGTAGCCACCATATAGTGGAATGTACTCACCACACGAGATGACGATGACGCTGATGACCATGAAGAATAAGCGCGTTCCAGACTACACACTCTCTTTCTGCCATGGATGAAAACGATCGTGAACGGGCTCTCCCCATCAAAGGCAAAACGGTAACGCCGACAAAAAACGTACCCCTGAGCTTAACGTCATATATGACGAAAACACAATCAGGGGAATCCCCTCCTTGTGGTCCGTAGAGCTCTTCAAACAAAATCATCATCTACCCCATATGTAAATAATAAAACAGTGTGTATATACTTTATCAAAATGTAAATAATGAAACAATGTGTATATACTGTATGTATAATCACACCACACCCCCGCGTTCGTGTGTCAGATCTTTGTATGGTGATCGAGTGGGCAAAATTTACGGATGTTTGACGGTTTACCAGATTACCTCCGGAGCTTCGCCCACTCATCATCATTCACTTCGTGGATGTGGCGTGATTTTTTTAACTGAAATAATATTATACGAGTAATATTATTTCCGTCTTCATTAGTTAAGCTGCACTTTTTCCGTAATTTCACCGTGACCTATCAGCCTTATATGCGCATTAATATGCTGAGCGGGAGGAATCTGTCAAGTAAGTAAATCGATATTATAATATCCTGTGGGACACGCAGACACTTCCAAATTGTTCTTTAGAGGCTGGGAAGGCGGACAGGCGAGCACCGTTGAGCGCTGTATTTTCTATGGCTGTCCACAATCACACGTGGACACGAAAATCACAACCAATACATAATTGCAATCAGCATCACCCGCTGTATAATAATGTCCACCATTTTCAAGCATAAAGCATATTGATAATGTCCATTTGATTCTATCCTTTTACTTACTGGCTGGAATAAGAAACTCGGCTCTCAGATAATCAATCGCTTGGCTGCTGACGCGACAGTCGCGGGGTCGGACTCGGCTATGGCAGTCGCCTTTCGATGACGGCGAAATGCTAGAGGCCGGTACAGTGTGCGTTGTAAGTTCACTTCAAGGAGCGCCACACGCAGGAAATTTCCGGAGCCCTCCACTACAGCTTGCCTCATAACCGAATATGGTGGTTTTGCACGAAGTGCCCCAGATATTATTATTTATATCTCAGACAATCGCCGTTTTTGATGATACTCAGTAATACACAATCAACGACATCACTCGTATTCTCTCGCGGTTTCTATGTAATTGCTTGTTTAATGTGTCTAGTTGTGCAGTGAAATTATGTGGCAGTATGATGTTTCGAATACGCTTGGAAAGCTGCTCAAGGCCTCCTTTTATGGTACAGAGCTTCCGTCTTTGCATAAATCTCTCCGAAGACAAATAAATATTCTCGATTTAATTAAATTCCTGTTCATATGCCTCTCCAAGTTAGCGAAGCGGCTTCCCTGACGCGTTATAAGGATGGCCTTAGGACACCCGCTTCATAGGAATTCGCAATTCGGAACTCGTAATTAGGAAGTCGTCTATAAAAGAATCGCAGCTCCTCCTTTGATCCGAACTGCTTACCATACATAACGTCAGTCGTTCTTATTTACGTTTTTTGCGCTATGTTTATTTTCTAGAAATCTGCTAATTTTTGCAGAGTCGTTCGGCTTTGCTATAGTCCATTGAAAGTGCTCAGAAGCCTTATGATCGTTCTCTTGCAGGAACTGGCAGCGGATGCCCGGACGCCACTGCCTGCACCAAAAGCTGCAAGGATCAGGGTTACAGCATTGGAGCATGTCTTGAGCCTCTACTGACCATCTGTGCGTGCTTGTAAATGTGATTACACTCCATTAATAGACGACAATAAATGTCGCCCGCATGGTACACTGCTGTGTTGTCAAATACGTTCTGTTATTGTATAATTATTAGTTTTACAATCACCTTCATCAATTAGTGATCTTATTTAGACTGACTCAATGATAATGTAGTTGCAGTTGGAAGCAATGTATACGATAGCAGAAGTTTGAATGTTACACGAAGAACGGCTAGCACAGGGGCATAGGTAGAAATTTTTTTTCGACTCCATCTACCTGCCCGACCCCCCTTCACCTGAAGTGGCGGCCGGGCAGGCAGATGGGGTGGAGTGCCATTTTGGGGTCTCTATGCCTCCGCAGAAAAAAATTTAGGGGTGGGGGGGGGCACGCGCTGGATGTGCCACCCCCTGGTTACGCCACTGGGCTAGCTGCTCTCTCCATTAGATCTCTCCACTTCTGCATTGTGGCAAGTGACATTCGTGCGGTCGATGGCATGAACGCACAGGTTGCAATGGAGAACGCGTATGGAATCTCGACGATTCCCCAATTCCCTTGCTGCACTGACTTGGCACAGCTGCCTACTGACTATTTCCTATTCCCAAAAGCGAAATCTGCCCGCTAAAGACACCATCATGGGACATTAAGCCACTAAGGCCCAGTGTACTTTACAAAGTACACTTACTTTTTCGGCAATAAAAAATGCACAACGCAATATACTGATCTTGCTCATTGGAATTTCAGACGCCAAAGGCTGCAGCAACATAATCCTAACTTTTCATTTTGACTCGGTTATATTTTTTCTGTTCAATGAGTCGTTAAACTTAGCAAAACGAGAGCCCCTCAAACGCACGTGATCAGTACTCCTTTTTATAAATTTGTTTCAGGTTTTACAATTTATTTGTTGAAAAAACGGCTGGCTTGTGCTTCAGCAAGAACAAAATAATCTCTGCACATCGCGAGAAGTGTATAGAGTGCATGGTTTTGCTCTGAGGTGTAATTAAATGTGGGTGTACTTTGTATAGTTGGATGGACCTTCGTGGGAGCACACATGTGCCTATTGTTGTGCGTTGCACCAGAGATTGAACCAGCTATTTTCTATAGAAGAATGCCGTTTTCTCGGTTATCTGAGACTCGTGAGGCTGCGACAGATGGAGCTGTGAATATACGAGAGCCCGTTGATGTTTTCATTGTTGCTTCTGACCGTAACATAGAAACTTAGGAGGAAGAGGGGAATGGCGATGGTGCGAATGGGTGCTCTCTGCCACCAATAAAAAAAACATGGAACGAAAGGAACACAGGGAATATAGTTTCTGCTTTCATCCAGGAAACAATTTTGTTTTGTAAAGTCCACGGAAAAAGCATAGTTGCTAGGCTGAAGAACGACAACACATTAGTTTCTATGCTCTGTAGCCAAGCGGCCATCCACTGAAAAGAAAAGAAAACAGGTAATGTCATTGCCGATCCTCTTTAGCAGCTGTAACAATGGCATGAAAGGGGCTGGGTTCCACGATCATGCTGCAAATAACTACAGATATTTCATCCGTGCGAAAAAGCGGTGCCAGCCCCTATTTACCAAGATGAAAGAAATGGCCGCAGAGAACACATACAGGGTCTGCTACTGCACTTGAGGTTTCAGCAGACCCTCTACGCGCTCACTATTGTCTTTTAGTCGCATAATAGCAAGACACTCACTGGGCCTTGTTATACCCAACAGAACTATCAAGAGCTCCCTAGCGCCCGCTGTGCTTGCTATTGCACTCTATCCATACGGACATTTTCACAAGAATCTTGGAAAACAATTCAGGAATGCCACAATACATTGAAATGGTGTTGCAAGAAGCGTGACGTTACGCTTTGCATAAACGCTGGTGCTTCAACAGGTTGCATGGGCCAAGATAACTTTGGTATTCTTTTGGCGAGAACCTAGCGTACTCTTCATTCTTGCATCACACCAGTACATCACACCATCGCACCAATTGCTATTGTGACGATGTGGATTGCGTGGCCGCGACGAAGACGAAGATGGATCGGCAGTTCGGCGAAGAGCTTCGGACGGGAAGAAAAAAACGACGAGGAGCGTGAGAGGTGGGCAGCTCGAGTGGGTGGTGCGTGACACGAGTTGGAACGGCAGCTCGCTGATCAACGGTTCAGGTCACGGCGATCACCAACCAGGCGTCCTGCAGCCATGCGGACCTGGCGAACCTGAGGTTCCACTCGGAGTTGCTGCTCTCGTCCAGGCGTCCTGCAGATGTGCGGACCTGGCGACCTCGATGCCCGCACTGTTCCTGGTGACCGACAGCTACCGACGTTCCTGGCCTGAGGTCCTCGGGGCTAAGGGTGTTCATGGCGTCGTACCAGAAGGGCAACCGGCAGCGGACCAACTAAGGTGGTCACAGCTCGGGCCAGCGACTGGCCGTGTACTCCAGTGGCTCCAGTGGTCTTGCCGGCCTGCTGTCCGACGACCCCGTAACGGCCTCACCACGTCATTTGGAGACGTGCCTGACTGCCGTCTGCCAGGGCTGGGCAAAGATACTTTGAAATCGTATCGCGATACGATACAAGATACTCGGGCAAGAAGTATTGGAGATACAGATACAAGATACTTCCGGAATGAATTTATCCGATACGATACTTCCCAATTGTATCTTAAGATACTTCGATACATTTCTAAATTTGCTATTATAGATGTATATAATGACGCTGCAAATGCATATGTACAGAAGTGTTTGCTTGAGAATGTCTTAACTGCGACCAACTTTGTTTATTTAAATGAAATATCTGTTTGAATCCCGAAAGTTATGTCTTTCTTGCTTAATGCTTATTAGTTTCATTCCGAAACAAGTTATTGGCATTTGTTTACATGACAGCTCTTCATAAGCAGCGGTATCAGTAGTTTTTACTTGACACTTTTGTAATTTATGGCTGTCGGTGCTCTACTTGGCGACGAGCCAGCGGGTTGCCGTCTAATTGGAAGAACTTCAATAACAAGCCTCCGCAAGACGGCACAAATACCGGTGCAGAGTCCTACCTTGTCCGTAAGCGTATTACCGCTTTCGTGTACTGCATCACCCGACAGCCGTAGAGCAGCAATAACGCTGGTAGAGATATTTTTTATGAATCGGCATGTGAAGACGATAACCACCGAGTCAGCGATCACGGTTCACTGAGGACATAAAACTGCAGTGATTTTTCATATCCTACCTATCAACTTGCGTAAAGTGTTCGTTAGCAACATATCCAATAACGTGTAGTCTTTTACCATTTCGTCTCTGAAAGAACTTATGCCGCCCAGAAGCTTCCCAGATGTACTGTATGCGGGAAAAAGCGGGAAAAAGCGTCGCAGGATATCACTGCTATTCACACTATTGCAATTTCTTGCTTGCTTACCTTCTATTTTGTAACACACACACAAAAAGAAAAGACTTTAAAGGGACCTAAAAAAAGAAAGCGAAGATACCTAAGTCAAATAGCAAGGCAGTTCCGCAAAAAATGACAGTGGATAGGTATACAGGGTGTTTCACATAGGTAAGTACAACAAATTATAAAAAAAGCAAGCGTTTAACCGCGACTGAATGAAACCAATCGCATATGGTTTACCGTCATGTGGTGCTCGTTATGGTATTTTTACATTGTACTTTGTTGGTTGATTAACTATGGTCAATTATGCGACATTTTTGATATTTACTTTTGAGCAGAGTGCTCTTCGCACATCGTTTAACGCATTTAAAAGCGACCAAAGCAATTATTTTTTGGCGGCGTACATGCTGCGTGGTGAATATTTTCTGGCTTTTAAAGCAAGCACGTGAAATATCAAATAAAACCACGTGACTGCGCTCATGCGTTATCATACTGCAGCGCTCTTAAACGTGCTTCGAGCGAAACAACCGGCGCGCGGACCGTCAGCCTGTCGCTTTTCAGGGACGATGGTGTTTCATTACTGTGTGTGGCGGTCAGAAATGTTGGAGCTCTGTGGAGCCGATGCCTAAGCCGCGGCCGCTCATTTGGTTGCGGTCCACTTGCCGGTTGTTTCGCTCGAAGCCCGTCTGAGAGCGCTGCAGCACAATAGAATAGCAGAGAAGCAATGTGGTTATGTTTCTCCGGCTTTCTTTAAACGCTGGAAAAATTCCCACGTAGCATGTACCTTTCACACACACACAAAAAAAAATCTGTCGTTTTAGAATGTCCTCTAAAACTTAACGAAACGCCTATGGCCCTAAAGTGATTAGCAGAATTGTTAAATCATTCATATTAGTTAAGAAATTAAGTGCAATATAAAAATACCTTAATGAGATCAACATGGCAGTAAACCCCATCTTTGGTTTTATTAAGTTGAGGTTAGGCGCTTCTTTGCAAATATTTGGTTCCAGTTACGTGACACACTTTACAAACACAATACAGGTGACACCCCTAAAATCTACGAGTATAGAGCATGATGTATCGTCAACTTAGGTGTTAATGTCAGACAATAGGAAACTCTGTGCCCACGGAAAATACCACTGAAGGGCTCCTGGAGACGCTCATGAGAAAACCGGAGTACTTGGTACTACCTTCCTCAAATCTCCTTCCTAACGTATTTAAGATTTGTTATTATAGTTAGCATTATTATAGTGTAAACTAAATTTCGCTGTTTTATTAAATAGTAAGCAGAATTTTTGTTCCTGTAAGCACTAGGCAGGCTCAGCTAAAACGAAAGGAAACATAGAGAAACAAAAGGTGGGCTGCACGTAGACGTTCGCGCGCCTGTTTCTGTCGAGATGGCTCAAGCGCCGTCACGTGACTCTGTTCCACCAATGGAGACGCATATACACCTTATTTCTTATGCTCACTGGAGCACTCTGGTGGAAAGACAAAGGGATGTCACTGTCGTCACCTTTATTGAGGTGGCTTAGTGGCAGCAGTGTCAGCGTGAGAAGCAGAACTCAGCCAACTTTTGCTGTTTCACAGGGCGGCGTTTCTGAAGCAGTATCTTGTATCTTAAGATACACGATACATTATTGAATGTATCGGAAATACAGATACAGATACTCGTTTTGCTAGACGTATCGCGATACAGATACAAGATACCCAACGAGTATCTAAGATAGTATCTCAGATACATGTATCTTCGGTACTGCCCAGCCCTGCCGTCTGCCTCGTCGAGCGTCCACGAGAAACCCCATCGCAACGACGACGACAGACAGCGAGTGGTTACGGTTGCATAGGCGCAGGAAACTTTTGACTTTGTAGTTGCGGTTGTGTAGGCGCGTGAGACTGACTGTAAAATAGGGTTGTTAGTGTGGTCCGTGTGAGTGTGAAGCGTCGTCGTATCGTTTACTGCAATATAGCCTGTGTTGTGCGCACAAACCACCTGACTGGCGTGTCCTGAAAGCGTGGCTACTGGGCAAGATTGGCCAAGAGACAAATGGGGAACTGCAGTAAGCATGTGCTTAACTGGTGAGGCACTCACTGTCATTGGTCGTATGACTGCTGAGGAGGCACTAGACTACGACAAAGTGAAGAAAGCTCTTCTTCAGCGCTTCAGATTCACAGCCCAGGGGTACAAAGAGAAATTTCGCAAAGCACGGCCGGAAGATGGTGAGACGGGGAAACAGCTAGCAGCAAGAATCTCCAGCTACTTCGATAACTGGATTGAGATGGCTGACGTGCCAAAACATTTGACGGTCTTCGTGATCATGTCATAGCTGAGCAATTCTTGCATTGCTGTAATCCAAAGCTGGCCACTTTCCTGAAAGAGAGAGAATGCAAAACCCTTGCATCCCTTTCAGAGTGCACCGACCGCTTTCTCGAAGCTCAGGGCGTTACTAACATTGGAAAATCCACAGACGATACAAAGGAAGCTTATAAGCCCGGTGCTACAGCACAAAACAAACAGCCGAGTTGCTTCCTTTGTCATCGCAAAGGACATAGCGCTCCTGATTGTCGTACCACGCCGAAAGAGGATGTGAAATGTAAAACATGTGGGCGGCTTGGCCACAAAGCCATCGACTGCAAGGACCAGCGCAAAGACAAGTCTGTGTCTTGCGCCATGGTAGACTTATGGAAGAAGCAGGATTCCTTCCCTATGACGAAGTCCCCCGATGAGACATGTGCCTCCGTCGAATGCTCCAGGAACAGCGACAAGCAACCTATGTTCTTAGTCGACAACATGCCAGTGGTCGAAGGACGGGTGCTTGGACAGCGTGCACATGTCTTAAGAGACACAGGGAGCAACACGACCATTGTCCGACGGGAATTAGTACCGGACCGATGCCTGACCGGGAAGATCGCGAAAATTATGCTATTGGATGGGAATGCCAAGGAGTTGCTGGAAGCAAACATCCGGATACATACACCCTACTTCGTTGGGAACGTAAATGCTTTCTGCATGACTTACCCTTTGTACGATCTCGTGCTCGGCAACATTCCAGGCGTAAAAGGACCACAAGAGCCAGATCCTGCTTGGGAGTACTCTGACGACCTGTCGGGCGAAACAACTGGTTCGAGCAAATCGCCGGCGTGCAAGGAAAAGTCGACCTTGCTTTCTGCCGTCGCCCGGGCCCTGGGGAAGATGGAGACTGTGATGAAAGTCCCGTTGGTTGGTTCCCTCGAAGTGACCCGAACACAGCTAGCTGAGAAACAGAAATAAGATCAAAGTCTGAAGATATGCTTCAATAAGATTGGGAAGGAGTTTCACCCTAACAAGGACACTACGTACCGTTTTTCGGAAGATGATGGTCTACTGTATCGCCATTACCGTCTTTCTACGGGAAGGACCTTCAAGCAAGTAGTTGTGCCAACCGCACTTCGACAACATATTTTGAAAGTTGCTCACGAAGGTATCATGGCTGGTCATCAGGGCATCAGACGGACTTCCGATCGTGTCCTTGGCGATTTTTACTGGCCAGGGATGCATGAAGACATCAAACGATTTGTCAAATCATGTGATATATGCCAGAGGACAACGCCGAAAGGGAAAGTCGGAGTCGCTCCGTTGGGTAGCATGTCTCTCATACGGACACCATTCCAGAGGGTAGCTGTTGACCTGATCGGGCCGTTGTCTCCTCGATCAGATAAGGAAAATCGGCACGTACTTACCCTAATTGACTTTGCTACTCGCTATCCGGACGCGGTAGCACTTCCCAACATCGACGCTATCAGTGTTGCGGAAGCCCTCCTTGAAATATTTTCTAGAGTGGGCCTGCCTCGAGAAGGCGTTACCGATCAAGGTAGAAGTTTTACGTCGGAGCTAATGAAAGAAGTGAGCCGACTGCTATCGGTAAAGTTCTTCCGTACCACTCCATACCACGCCATGGCCAATGGATTGGTCAAAAAATTCAACGGCACGCTGAAGGCCATGCTCAAAAGGATGTGTCAGGAGAAACCACGGTCATGGGATCGCTACATCGCTCCTCTTCTCTTCGCCTATCGCGAAGTACCACAAGCCAGTTGGGGGGTTTTCACCGTTTGAGTTGATTTACGGCAGACATGTGCGAGGACCTTTGAGCGTTCTGAGAGAGCTGTGGACGAACGAGAACATTGATGACGAAGTGCGAACAACGTACACTTACCTTGTGGACCTTCGAAACTCACTCGAACACACCTGTAACCTCGCTCATGAAGAGCTTGGTAAAGCACGTCAAAAGCAAAAGCTTTATTACGATCGAAAGAGCCGGCAGAGAAAGCTACAGCCCGGTGACAAGGTTCTCATTCTCTTACCTACCGACACAAACAAGCTGCTCATGCAATGGAAAGGCCCGTTTAAGGTCGCTGAAGCCAAGAACAGCGTTGATTATGCAATTGACTTAGGGCATAGCATAAAGGTCTTCCACATTAACATGCTGAAAAAGTATGAGGAACGAGAAATAACGCCTACTCATCAGGCAGCTGCAGTCACTACTGCAAGTACAGACCTTACAGAAGAGGCGAACAGTGAGGATGCCGACTGCGAAGATAACATCCCATCTCTGAGTCTACGCCAGACGCAAACGGTGGCAGATGTCAAGCTATCGCCTAACTTACATACAGAGCAACTGGAACAAGTTCGGCAGTTGTGCAGAGTTTGCTGGAATATTTTTAGATCTGCCAGGCAAAACGCAGCTTGTCGAATGCTCTCTTGAACTAGCCACCGAGAAGCCGGTTCACGTGCCCCAGTACCCGATTCCCCTCGCTCTGCGTGAGAACGTGGAAAAAGAGGTACAGGAAATGCTTCGACTGGGTATAATCGAGAAATCAAAGTCGCCATATCATGCACCTATTGTCGTCGTCAAGAAGCCTGACAACACCATACGGTTGTGCATTGATTTTCGGGAGCTAAACAAGAACTTGGTTTTCGACATTGAGCCGATCCCGAGAATTGATATTGTCCTAGCCCTTGCAGCAATACAAAAATTTTTTCTCGAAAATCGATTTCACAAAGGGCTATTGGCAGGTTCCCATGGCTCCAGACGGTCGAGAAAAGACGGCATTTTCAAGCATGTCCGGGTTCTACCACTTCAAGTACATGCCTTTTGGGATTAAGACGGCACCAGCGATATTCGCACGCCTTATGAGGAGAGTTCTAGGCGATTTGCCGAACGTACATCATTACTTTGACGATGTGCTCATCGCTACTAACACATGGCATGAACACATGGAAGCCTTACGACTTGTATTGGAGAGAATCCGAAGTGCAAACCTCACAATCAAACCGAGCAAGTGCGAGATCGGAGAATGTACCATTACATTCCTCAGGCATTGCATTGGAGAGGCGAAGGTAGAACCAATGTTAAAAAAATGCCCCCACGTCCCCGAAGGGAATCGTGAGGAAATGCGAATGCATTTCGCGTGCGCTTCACCTGATTTATATATGGTGATTGTGCTTCGAAGAAGGAAAAGGCGCCTAATTTCTGCAGCCTGGTCGGGAGCACGGCGCAGCGCTTGTTTTTTCTTTTTTTTTGCTTTCTGTTTTTTTTCTTCTTTTTTTTCTTTTTTTTTAATTTTTTTCTTAATTTTCTTTTGTTCTTTATTTTTTTTTAATTTTTTTTCATCTATAGCTCCGCTGAGCTCCCGCGATGCGAGCGCCCTCACGCACCAGAGCGCGCTCCTCCTCTTCACTCACTATAACACCTGCCGAGGCCACCGCGGACAACGCCAACGCCGGATGCCTGACATAGCCCGACTAAGAAATGCATTCGCATTTAAAACTGGGGATGCGTAAAGCACGCAGCGATGGAGCGGTGTTTCCTACTGGAACATGCCAATCGCTGCTAATGTGCAATGAGAGACAGAAGACTACGACTGGACACAGAGACTCGCAGTCCGCTTTTAGTTAACGCGCACGCTGCGAATTTTTATCGTTCAACAACGCACAGGAGAAATCTCCCACCGGCACCGCCTTGGAGGTCAAGATCCATTGCCATATATACGGGGTGGCCAGTGAACGGTTGTGCAGCGCGAGCCAGTCGGTTTTTTGTCAACCAAGAAACTCGCTAGCAGACGCTGCCTGGGTCGGCGTCGCAAGGCGAGAGAGGGAGAGGGGGGAGCGTAGGAGATGAGAGAGAGAGGGGGGCGCGCATGCGCAGTGGGAGTGTGGACGCTGCGGGCAGAGATGCCTAGAGAAGGGAGGGGGGAGCGTAGGAGAGGAGAGAGGTGGGACGCGCATGCGCAGGGGGAGTGTGGACGGCCGCGGGCAGGGATGCCTAGAGGAGAAAGGGGGGAGCGCAGCAGGGGAGAGAGGACGGGGAGGCGCATGCGCAGTGAGGGTGTGGTTGCCGCGGGGAGGGATGCCTGAGGAGAGAGAGGGAGAGAGGAGGAGGTTTTTTATTTTTTATTGAAAGGGTTTGCGCATGCGCAGTAAGGGTGGTCACGCCGCACACCACCACCACCGGATTAAGCTTCGCCATAAGATGATTCACATCTAACAACTGCCGGCGCGCACACCTCCTCAACCTATCCTCCTCCTCCTCCGCGGACAACGCTAACGCCGGATGCCTGACATAGCCCGACTATGAAATGCATTCGCATTTAAAACGCTGGACAAGATCTTAGCCGCCAAACGCCCAACTACAAAGAAAGCTGTGCAATCCTTTCTTGGGCTAACGGGATACTACAGGATGTTCATTCCGAACTACGCAGATATCGCCAAGCCCCTCACTGACCAAACCAAGAAAGGCCAAAATCACATTGTATCGTGGGGACCGGCGCAAGAAAAATTATTCACCATGCTGAAAGACAAGCTCGCCGCAAGCCCCATACTTCAAGCTCCGGACCTCGCGAAACCTTTCGTGCTTCGCACGGATGCTTCAAGTACAAGCCTAGGCGCAGTGCTTCTGCAGGCCAGCGGTTACGATATGTTACACCCGGTCGCGTACGCTAGTCGCAGTCTGCTGCCTAGAGAAACACGCTATTCCACAATAGAGCGTGAATGTTTAGCGCTCGTGTGGGCTGTGCAAAAGTTCCACATTTACCTATGTGGAAAACCATTCATCATTCAATGCGACCACCAGCCACTCCGCTATTTGCAGTCAGCCAAACACGTTAACAACCGAGTGTTGCGATGGAGTTTGTTAATTGTGAGTACTGCTTTAGCGTCGAGTACATAAAAGGCTCGGACAACGTAGGAGCGGACTACTTAAGTCGCATATGAACTGCTTCAACGTTTCACGTTTTCATTTCAATTTTTGCTTACTTTTGAACGGTTCCTGTTTTTCATAGCACTAAACGTCTTGTCTCTGTTTTAGATGTGAAGCATCTTATGGCGAAGCTTAATCCGGTGGTGGTGGTGGTGGTGGTGGTGTGCCGCGTGCCCACCCTTACTGCGCATGCGCAAACAGTTAAAAAAAATAAAAATAAAAAAACATCCTCTCCCCCCTCTCTCTCCTCTAGGCATCCCTCCCCGCGGCAACCACACCCACACTGCGCATGCGCCTCCCTTCCTCTCTCCCCTCTTACACTCCCCCCCTCTCTCCATCCCTGCCCGCGGCGTCTAACTCCCCCTTGCGCATGCGCGTTCCCCCCTCTCTCTCCTCTCCTACGCTCCCCCCCTCTCTCCTCTACGCATCCCTGCCCACGGCGTTCACACTCCCACTGCGCATGCGTGTCACCCCCCTCTCTCTCCTCTCCTACGCTCCTCCCTCTCTCGCCTCGCGACGACGACGCAGGCAGCGTCTGCTAGCGAGTTTCTTGGTTGAAAAAACCGACTGCTCGCGCTGCACAACCGTTCACTGGCCATCCCGTATATATAGCAATGGATCTTGACCTCCAAGGTGGTGCCGGTGGGAGATTTCTCCTGTGCGTTGTTGAACAATAAAAATTCGCAGCGTGTGCGTTAACTAAAAGCGGAGTGCGGGTCTCTGTGTCCAGTCGGAGTCTTCTGTCTCTCATTGCCCATTAGCAGCGACTGGCATGTTCTAGTAGGAAAAACTGCTCCATCACTGCCTGCTTTGCGCCTCCCCAGTTTTCTCTCTTGCGCAACGCTGCGATGAGCGCCAGCGTCAACGCCGCCGCCAGTGTAAGCGTTAGCGCCCGCTGCTTCACATCTACACATGGTTCCCTTTAGCGGGAGATGGTGTAATTTTTAATGCACTACGTGCTGCGAGGAGGAACATTTGCACTAAGGTGAACTTAGGCCAACCGTATCAACGCGCCTGCAACCGTGCCTTCTCTCCGTCTCGCCTAGAGTCGAATAGTTGCACGCAACTATCTTAAGGGGGGGGGGTGGTGTGATGATGTGGATTGTGTGGCCGCGACGAAGACGAAGATGGAACGACAGTTCGGCGAAGAGCTTCGGACGGGAAGGAAAAAACGACGAGGAGCGTGAGAGGTGGGCAGCTCGAGCGGGTGGTGCGTGACACGAGTTGGAACGGCAGATCGCTGATCGACGGTTCAGGTCACGGCGATCACCAACCAGGCGTCCTGCAGCCATGCGGACCTGGCGAACCTGAGGTTCCACTCGGAGTTGCTGCTCTCGTCCAGGCGTCCTGCAGATGTGCGGACCTGGCGACCTCGATGCCCGCACTGTTCCTGGTGACCGACAGCTACCGACGTTCCTGGCCTGAGGTCCTCGGGGCTAAGGGTGTTCATGGCGTCGTACCAGAAGGGCAACCGGCAGCGGACCAACTAAGGTGGTCACAGCTCGGGCCAGCGACTGGCCGTGTACTCCAGTGGCTCCAGTGGTCTTGCCGGCCTGCTGTCCGACGACCCCGTAACGGCCTCACCACGTCATTTGGAGACGTGCCTGACTGCCGACCGCCTCGTCGAGCGTCCACGAGAAACCCCATCGCAACGACGACGACAGACGGCGAGTGGTTACGGTTGCATAGGCGCAGGAAACTTTTGACTTTGTAGTTGCGGTTGTGTAGGCGCGTGAGACTTTGACTGTAAAATAGGGTTGTTAGTGTGGTCCGTGTGAGTGTGAAGCGTCCTCGTATCGTTTACTGCAATATCGTCTGTGTTGTGCGCACAAACATCCTGACTGGCGTGTCCTTTATTACGGATCCTGAGCCCACACACTAATTTAATTATAACAGCTATGTCGAGGGCCGAGCGTACTTTCTAAAGTGCAGTATCATAACTTCTGCAAAAATTTATGAAACTCTATGAAAATTTGCACCTGTTGTTTTCTATTGCATTTAATTATATATGCGAAATCTCAATAAAATCCGACCAGTACTTCCTTCATGGGCCTTAATGGGTTAAGTGCCCTCAGAGAGTCTTGTAAACGTGCCTTAAAAGACCTTCCGAAATCCGCCTACAGGTGGGCATTTGAGTCGTGAAAAAGCCATTGGCAAAAGCGTGTCGGTCCGCAATACTTCGAAGACTATTGATGCAGTATAGCAATATCTCTAATGAATATATTTTCCAAAACCTTTTGTTATATACAAAATGCTGATTCGGGTAGGCTCGAATTACATTTGACTAAAGAAATATATTTGACTTTAGCAGGTTTATGCACAAGTATCCTCTTCCCGTGGCAGTTAATGAAACGTGTGGTTCTTGAGTTTTTCTGCTCTGCGAGCTAAATATATATAAATACCCCATAAAATTGACGAGAGGACAACTGCTGCCGTAGTTCAATTGCAGGTTCAGTCCCTGTAGGTGGCAAGTTGTCTTTTCGGACTTTACTTTCTTCACATCTACATCACAATTCAGGCCCGTAGCCAGAAATTTTTTTCGGGAGGCGGGGGGGGGGGGGGGGGGAGGGGGGCACCTGTTGAAAACCTTGAAAACCCCCTATTTTCATTATTTTTTCTCGGTGAAACACGCCCCTCCACCTGAATTTCGAGGGGGGGGGGGGCCCAGGGACCCCCCCCCTCTGGCTACAGGCCTGTTACAATTACTAGAATACACAAGTAACAATTAACATTCCCTGTACATTCGTTGGCTTCAATAACTGGTGGTTTTCATTAAGGTTATGCCTCAAAGTGTGTATATGAGGCATAGGAGCAGGTATTTCATTCTAAACAACAAAGTCGTGTTCACATGTATTATTATTTTATTCTAAACAACAAAGTCATGTTCACATGTATTATTATTATTATTGCATCGGCCTACACTCGCGATATGACATGCCATGTGATGATTGGAACGAAGAGACGTGAGGGAGCGGTAGAGTGAAGAAGCCTCGACCACTCTGAAGCACCTCCGAGACCTGAGTACCTCCAACGGTAAATGATGCATATGAGTGCCCAGCCGTTTGTCCTTGTGTATGCGTTCGTGGCCAAGTCGTGCAGATCGACCCATGCGGCGCTGCGGATCAAGGAATCGCCGGTTCGCATTAGCGGTCACGCGTTTTGGCAAAATATTATTCTGGGGGGACTTTTGTTTCCGGCTTACTCTATATATATATATATATATATATATATATATATATATATATATATATATATATAGTGAAGTAGATCCTCCGTGATAACAGTACCAACGGAAGTGTGTATTTTGCAATTTCGGCCAGAGCCTGGCCTTCATCAGGAATAAGGGTAGATGTTGCTTGGAATCACGTTTATAGAATTTTACACGAAAAATCAGAGAGGAAGACAAACAAAGAGAGAGAGAAACAAAAAAAAATGTCCCCACCTCCCCGAAGGGAATCGTGAGGTAATGCGAATGCATTTCGCGCGCGCTTCACTCCCTTTATATATACGTGCGAGCGAGCGGACGGGTGTGGGGCGCAGGGAGGAGAGAGAGCGAACGGCGAGAGAAGGAGCGGCGAAGCACTGCACCTACCCTCTCTCCACACACGCTGGAGGTCCGCCGAGCTTCCGCGATGCGAGCGCCCTCACACACCAGAGCGCGCTCCTCCTCTCCACTCACTCTCCGCTACTCCGCCCGCACCATCTGCTCCGGTTGCTAGGGGCGAGGATAAGCGCGCGCGCCCGCAGCTGTTGCTATGGGAGAGGGAGTGAGAGCGGAGAGATAAAAAATCACACCATCTTCCGCTAAAGGGAACCATGTGTAGATGTGAAGCAGTGGGCGCTAACGCTTACACTGGCGGCGGCGTTGACACTGGCGCTCATCGCAGCGTTGCGCAGGAGAGAAAACTGGGGATGCGTAATGCACGCAGCGATGGAGCGGCGTTTCCTACTGGAACATGCCAATCGCTGCTAATGGGCAATGAGAGACAGAAGACTCCGACTGGACACAGAGACTCGCAGTCCGCTTTTAGTTAACGCGCACGCTGCGAATTTTTATTGTTCAACAACGCACAGGAGAAATCTCCCACCGGCACCACCTTGGAGGTCAAGATCCATTGCCATATATACGGGGTGGCCAGTGAACGGTTGTGCAGCGCGACCAGTCGGTTTTTTCAACCAAGAAACTCGCTCGCAGACGCTGCCTGTGTCGGCGTCGCGAGGCGAGAGAGAGGGAGGGGAGCGTAGGAGAGGCGAGAGAGGGGGGGAACGTAGGAGAGGAGAGAGGTGGGACGCGCATGCGCAGTGGGAGTGTGGCCGCCGTTTTCAGGGATGCCTAGAGGAGAGAGGGGGGAGCGTAGCAAGGGAGAGAGGAGGGGAGGCGCATGCGCAGTGAGGGTGTGGTTGCCGCGGGGAGGGATGCCTAGAGGAGAGAGAGAGGGAGAGAGAAGGTTTTTTATTTTTTTTTTTGAAAGGGCTTGCGCATGCGCAGTAAGGGTGGTCACGCCGCACACCACCACCACCGGATTAAGCTTCGCCATAAGATTCTTCACATCTAACACCTGCCGGCGCGCACACCTCCTCAACCTATCCTCCTCCTCCTCCTCCGCGGACAACGCCGGATGCCTGACATAGCCCGACTAAGAAATGCATTCGCATTTAAAAAAGGATAAACCGGAGGCGCAGAAATTTCTAGGGGTCACTGCGCTATGCAAGTGGCGTCATCAATGCTTATATCTTTGTAAGCATTGCGTTCGATGTGTGTTCGGGTGTAGACGGGGTGTACGAGTGGCCGGCGACAGTAAGAGCTGGTGTGTTGCGGAAGTGCACGTCCAACGACCTACTCGTTTACCAAGTGTTCGTCAGGCTCCCTCCTTTTTTACCGACAGTCACCATTCAGGTGTCGGCGGCTTGGACTAGACGACTGTGGTGGGGCAATCAATTGGCGTCTTTCTTCTAGCATTCCCTCCCTTCGCATATTGTTCCTCATGAGGACTGCGCCCCACTGCTCGGCGCGGGCAGAAGAGGTTCTGGGGCGGTATTTTGTAAGCGTTCTAGCATAGAACGGGGAGGAGGATAGAACAAAAAGAGGAGGGAAGCAAGCAGCCAATAGTCGAGCTGGGGAGTTCAGCAATGTATGCAGTGCATAAAGAAATGTATAATTATTATTATTGAACATCAATATTCAGAGGCATTGTTTTTCGCAGCTTGAAGTTGAAGAGCTCGGTGACTTTGACAATTAACTTCTGTTAAGGTCTTCACGTAGCGCCAGGTGGTGTCGCAGTGGCGCTGGCCCCCCACGCTGTTTAAACCAATGCTTCTAGTATTAGCAGTATTAGTGTACTTGTAAAATTCAAACGGCGCGACAATTCGAACCGTTACCCAGTTGTCGAAATAGCGCAGCAATCGAGAAGAGGTCCGCGCTTTCTCGACAACTAAAGGGCGTTTCTGCTCTCATTTATGGAGCGGCATCCCCAGTTAGCCTTACGTGCGAGCGAGCTCACCCACGAGTACACAGCAGCGGACAGGCGTCAGGTGTGAGGCGGTAGAGAGATGCGCGAGAAACCCACTCCTCCCGCCCCACCGCTTACGTTTCAATCCAAGCCGAGTTGTCCGCGGAGACTGTTTTGTAGCCATACGATCGATAGAACGACGCCCGAGCCCGTTATAACAACCTCCTCTCCGTTCTAAGCACATTTTGTGGCTATTCGCACGTCTTGACCGTCGGAATAGCCTCATAGCCTCGACCAATCGCGCACGTCTTTCCCTCCTCTTTTTGTTCTATCCTCCTCCCCGTTCTATGCTAGAACGCTTACAAAATACCGCCCCTGTAAGAAGCTGAGACATTAACAACTCTTCACTACGGTGACGTCTCGCTTTGAGGGGGACACCGGGCATTGCCGCGGGGGGAAGCAAACGGGCGTTTAATGTAAATGTTTGTTTATTCTGGGATTCCGCGTTCGGGCGCTCTTGGTTGTGTACCAGGCGGCTGTTAGTCATGTCAAGTTTAACATCATTGATCGGTTAGTTGGCTACTTCTGGCTACTTTAAGCTTTATTTAGGCGCATTTACAGGCCATTTCTGCGTATTATTTGAAGATAAAAGAGCAAGCAAGTTTAAAGAATAAGCAGTGTTTGCAAGCTTTTATGATGTGTTCACCCTTTGCGCGCACGTGTCCTAGCCCCTCCATCGGGCGCATCGAGGCACCCATCGACCGTCCCTTCGTCTGAAGAGACAGAGGGACGCCCGTATGTAAGGAAGTGCACGCTGCTGACGCCTTAATCCTAATTATGAAACACAGCGCGTCAAATACATATCCGCAGTAAAATGAAGCTGAACTGTTCATCTTCAACAAAATTTCCCTACATGATGCTCGACTAGTATTACTGTAACATCGTATAAATTTTGGTCCGCGCCGTCAAGAAGAACGAACTTCAACTTTTAATGTTCCCCCTTTTGGTTGGCACAAAATTACTTTTGCAAGAACTCTATCTATTGTAGACAAATTGTATGCAGGTTACGAAAGGAAAATATTTATAGATTTGTAACTTGCCTGCGGCTTGGAAACCAAGCAAGAGGATTGTGCTTGTTATACTTTGTTTTCACTCAGTGAAAATCATATTTCCGGTTGAATACTAACAACTCTATACATAATATCACTTTTTCTTTCTATTTCGCTAAATTTGGCGGTGAAATAAACGACATCGTTACTTTGGCTGCTTTTAGCTTTAGTTTTGTCGTCTTCAAATCTGCCGAACGGCAACCTTGCTCCTGGCATCTTACGTGTCGTGCTTTTATCGCAAACTGGGCGTTGAAAGCATAAACCGCAAGAAGGTAATTTAACGCGCTGGAGCAGCCGTGTGTGTTAAAGGGGAGAGCTGCTAGCGTTTCATCGTATGACATTCGAATTTGTTGCTATGTCATACATTTCCTTGCCCTTGCAGCGTAAATGTGACATTTTACAGCAAGTTATGCGCATTTAGTTGGTCGCAAAATTTCGTGGCGTAAGCTCAAACACCCATGTCAAAGGGGCGCTAAACCTCGCGTGCTCCTCTGCTAGCAGATGCGCGTGCTTCTTGCGCGCACCGATTCACGATAAAAGATGACTGCAGAGCCACAACCAAATTTCTACCTCTGGGCGGGTTAGGGGCCCCTTAACAATTGTAGGTAAACTGCGCGAAAAACGTGGACAGGGAGAAAAGAACAACGCAAACACGAACCAACAAATCAAATTCCTTTAAAGAAACGCAAAATTTAAGAGGCAATAAAACCTCGTGTGCAAGTATAAACAGCGGAAAGGAACTACATGTGCGCGTCAAGGTACCCAATCTCACCTTTCTGCAATGCGACAGAGGGCTTGGCGACACAGCTGTCCTTGGTTTTGAAATTAAAATAAGCTTCGAAATCTCACCACGAAAGAAGACACGCCTTCCCTCGTTCTCTCCAGCTGGACCGTCAAAGAAGCTGCACCTCCACACCTCCGCTGTCACTCCCCTTAAAGAAGGAACAGAGGTGGTTCCGAAACGAAGGGAAAATAAACCCATTTCCTGGTTGGAGCGTTGCGAAAGCCTTAATTAATTACCCAACAAGACACGTAATCTGTCAACATTTTCAGCTTTAAATATCACGTGTAGTACGTTTCTTGTGCCATGTCAGAACTTTTGTTCCTCACAAAACCGGCCTGCACTTACAATCACGGCAGTGTAATGACAGGTTTCTTGAAGGCTGCCCTTTCATTGATAACCTGGGGTCATTCAGCCCCCCCAATTTCCCTCAATATGGATCACCAACTCGCCCAACAGTGTGTTCTTCCAAGTATACAGCATAGAGTTCATTATACTTTTCAACAAAGAAAGCCGCAAAACCAGTATCAAGACAGAATCATGCATAATGAGGAGCGTGCAAACAATGGGAACAACCTCGCACGTGTACACGATAAAGATTAGGTTGCAGCTGCTTTCCACTTAATGCGAGGGCTTGCAGTGATATCAAACGGAGCTTCCTTTTTACCATTCAGCTTTTCCTAGGACTGGGATGGGTAGACCACGTAAATCAGACACCAGAATTAAGAACAGCCTGAATACAATGATCGACGAAGCGAACGAATTTGTCTTTTGGGAAATGGTCGCCGAATCAATCACTGTCTCCCACAGCGACCACAGAGCTATCATCGCTATCACACGAAAGTAATGATAAAACACACCCCCTCGCCTCCTGTCAGCATGTGTGGTGCTTGGTACAGCCTTGCTGTACATTCGGGTTCGCAGGGCGGGATTGCGGCCATTTTTTTTATCCTTCAGCCGTTCTAAGTAAGACAGCTAATTCATGAAGGTGATTGAAAAACTGATAACTATACAAATAACAGGGCGCATTTGACAAAACAGCTGTGTACCATGCGGTAGACATTTATTGCCATCGACAGATGGAGTGTAATCGTAATTACAAGCAGGCACAGATCGTCAGTAGAGGCTGAAGGCATACTCCAATGCTGTAACCCTGAGCCTTGCAGCTTTTGGTGCAGGCAGTGGCGTCTGGGCATCCGCTGCCAGTTCCTGCAAAATAATGAGCATAAGGTTTCTGAGCATGTTCAATAGAGCATATTAAATACGAATCGCGGTGAACAAATTATTAGACTGGCAGAAAAAGAATTCACGCAACAACCGAGAGTGAAATCTAGCGGCGTTTTACATGGTAAGCGCTTCGGATAAAGTGAGAAGCCGCTATTGTCTTGGAGACGAGTTCTCAATTAAATAGTTGCTAGTTAGCGGATGCACTCATGCCTTCCTTATTACGCGTCAGGGCATCCGCTCCCTCGACCTCGGGAGGAATAAATTACGATTTCAGACGAAATATGATTAAAGGAGGCTATTTATTCGCCATCATATACATACAGGTGGAAGGACTGTAGAATAAAAGCAGTCCTTCAAAAGCTTTCCAAGGATGTTCAGTCTAAGTATGTTCAGCACCCCAACATAACTTCGCTGCACAAGTACACTTAACTAATCTAGAACAATGCAGCAACCACAAAAGAGTACGAACGACGTGATTCATCGTGAGTTATTTAGATTAAAGAAAAGTTCCCATTTTCCCACATATAAACCATAATAGCTGGGTCTTGACGTTCCACAACCAGCATGTCACTATGAGGCACGTCGTAGAGGAGCGCTTCGGCAATTTCGATCATTTGGTGTCCTTTAACGTGAAGTGACCGCACAATAAACGGGCCTCCAGCATTTCGCCTTTATCGAAATGCGATCGCCACGTCCTGAATCGAACCTTGAACTTTTTCTTCAGAATCCGAGCCATTGCCTTAGCGCCGAGTTCGCAATTCCGACCATTACGTGCTAGGTTCAATTCACACGGAGGATGAATATGAATATACTCTAAATTTGAAAAATAATGGAAATTGCTTGATAGCAAGCGACAGTGATGACACTTATGTATCGGGTGTGATTGTCGTGGGAACGTTTGATTGTCGACAGCCATAGAAAGGCCGGCTGTCAGCGGTTCTCGTCTATTCGCCTTGCCACTGTCTAAAGTACAATTCGGAAATGTCAGCCAGTCTCAGTGGAGATGGAAATACCGACTAGGCGGAGATATTGCTGATGCAAAGCATATTCATGCACATTTTAAGGCGATATTACGGAAAATACTGTTCATAAGAAATGCAATGACAACGGAGTTGGTGTGGTAGTGCACGGATTGACGATAAGAGAAGCCAGGGGGTGCATGCATAGCCGTGCACACATGGGGGGCAGCGCCCCCCTTCTAGACACGTAAGGGAGGGGGGGGGCGCAAAGTCTGCCCCCATACTTTGCCTTAATAGGGGGCGCTGCGACAAACCTTCGCCCACCCCTCCCTCCCCCCTGAAGGGGGAAGCCTGCGCACGCCTATGCGTGCAGGCACGCGCACAAGAGAT
>JALIZH010026405.1:0-15000 GCA_030522465.1 Rhipicephalus appendiculatus
TGCCTTGCGGAAAGCCAGAACATCTAACACAGTTGGCCTTGCCCCAACACAAAGCTGCGCTCAGAATTCACATTAGGCAGCATCGTAATCGTCGGTGAATTTTTTCACATCGTTTTGCAGGGCTTCGAGGACAAGTGCGCCGAGGCGGTGTGCACGCTAGGCTTCAGTGCGGGCCCCCCAAAAGCCAGTGCGCCTGTTCCACGGGCGTACGCGGGGCACCATAGTGGCGCCGCGAGGTAGCAACAACTTCGGATGGGACACGTGTTTCCAACCCGAAGGGTACAGCCGCACGTACGCCGAGATGAGCAGCGCTGAGAAGAACGCCATCTCTCACCGGTGCAGGGCAGCGGAGGCGCTGCGCCAATTCCTGCTCTCTCCGGATGCTGCACGCGAGTGCCCTGGCAGTGTGTGATGTTGTACAGCGGCATATGTCAATTGCCACTGTAAATTTTGTCAATTGTCAATTGCCGCATTTGTAGTAATGCAAGGATTTCTATTTCACTTGTTCCTGCAGTCCACTGACGAATGTACTGCTAGACGTTTTGTAAAGAAAGTTGCATATGTAGAGAATTTGGTGCAATAAACCCAATTTGCTATTATTTCTAAACCATGACTTGTTTATTGTGATGTGTGTTTGATGCAGTATAATTAAACTGGGGTAGGCAGAAGAGGGTCATCTAGCCAAGGGCTGAATCGTGAATAGAATGGAAGCGATGTGATGATAATGTTGACAAATTTCATTCAAAGATATGCAGAGCCCTTGTGGATTTCCCTAAATGGGCTTTGCTGATGGTTGCGACCCTGGTACAGGGCTTTGCTGGTTCTCGCCATCCTCTCTGCCCTCTGGACCCGGCCTGATCTGGTCGTTGAGGGCCGAACTGTACGGCAGTGCCTCTCATTGCCCACTAGCGGTGTTCATGTTGTGGAGTTCTCGGCTGTGCAGTGTGCACTCCCACGTAATGTGGTACAGCAAAAGCCCGTTGATACTGCTTTCACGGGACCGGCAGCAAAGTACGAATTAACCGAATGCCGCGTGACGCATTATCGGAAGTATCAAGCGAACCATATATGAACGCCTGTTACACCAAGACACTTTCATTTTCTTGATAAATACGTATATCCTGTACATTTTCCTTGAGAGCAGTTTAAAAGCCACAATTTTCGTCATTCTGGGACTTCGTTCAGTATGCAACCATATCGCTACGCTCCCATGTTTAATTAGCCGGAACATGCTTGACACCTCTTCCTTATTACGTACCACCACCAACACCCTCACGAACATGTGACTGTGTTGTTTTGCAGGTAAAATGGCCAGCAACTGAGAGTTCGTTCATAATTTGCATTGCATCAAGTTAAAATGAAGCTGCTGAGTGCCGTATCCTGCAAGTGGACAAAACTGTGGTCGCTAACTGATGATGATAGCGATGCGGACTGCGCAGCCGGTTATCTGCAAATACCGTTTTCACACTCTTGCGCTGCATGTTCTTGGTGTTTAGCTCTTGGCGTGCTGGGAAAATCGTCCGAATTAACCGGTTTGCGGCCAAATATGAGCGCATCCGAGAGAGTTTGATGCCAACAAACATTGCACATGCTGGCCGGGACCAGAGAACACGTCCGAATGATCCCATTTTCCGAATTAATGAGGGTCGAATTAACGAGCTTTTACTGTGCAAGGTTGGTGTGGCCCCGCACTATGGACACTTGTCCCTTTTGGCTGTGGGGTGCATGTGATGTAATGTGTGTAGGTTTTTGTGGGTGCCTGTCTGGAATCTATGCTAGGCAGTGGCCTCCTCCTTAGTAAGCTTTTGATGAGGTGGTGGATACTGCAGGCAATGCCTTTTGTAGTAATTCAGTATTGTGACATACTGGAGGTCGACTGGCTTGGGGTCTTCTGCAGACAACGTAAGGAGCGCTCGGTTTCATACAAAGCCTTGAGCTGCTCGGTTGGCGTGCAGGTTACCTGTGATGCCAGCGTCTTTCAGTGTTCATGACAGGATACGAAAGAATGTGTCACTAAAGATGCTGACACTTCATCGACTAGGTATATTGTTTTGTTCGTTTGCTTGTTAGGAGTGTTTTCCTGCACAGCGTTCGAGTGGTTTAGGGCACGCATTATAATTTGAAAATTAGACCAGACAAATGGTAATGTCCATGGCCGATATACAAGGATTCTGAGAGTATGCTCTGAACCGCATCGTTGCCTACACAAAATAAGAGCAACAGAGATCACAAGTGAAGAACACAAGCCGCATTTGCGACAGCAGTGAGCGATGGAGCAGCAACGGCGCGGGTGGGTACAGACTCAGCGCTGATAAGTCCGTGAGATAAGCAATATATGAGCTTTTCACTGCTAGTAAAATTTGAGGAGCTTACTTGCGAAATAAGTTCCATTGTGACGCAAATTAATATTAATACCTTACGAATTCATGTTTTCGCGCGCTATTTCCTTTATCGCAACAGCAGATGGTCCG
This sequence comes from Rhipicephalus appendiculatus, assembly GCA_030522465.1. Lineage (NCBI taxonomy): Eukaryota > Metazoa > Arthropoda > Arachnida > Ixodida > Ixodidae > Rhipicephalus > Rhipicephalus appendiculatus. Next base: position 2,472 of record JALIZH010026405.1, read on the forward strand.
ACCCGCATTCTTGGTGCGTTCGCGGATGGCTGCTGTGTCCAGTGAACATTTGCAATATGGTTTGCCTAATTCCACACCGCTCAGACCGAGATCCCTACAATCCTCGCTGGTGCCCACCGCGTGCAAGCAGGAACAAAAAGATGAAAATAAGAGAAAGTAAGCCTTGCGCCGTCTAGCAACCAGATATCTCAACACCTGGCCAAGCCGCGCATGCGCAGTAGCTAAGCCATGCCAACTGACGGAAAAATCGCGCGCAACCTCCGCTCTATAGTGCAATGCCTGGCTGCATACTCCCAAGGATGAAGCCGTGCATCTCGAAGCCAGACATGTCAGTCGACAGGGTGTACGAGCGGCAACAGGCGCGTGCTTCGCTATGCTAAGCTTTGCGCTACTTATGCAAACTGCCCGCATTTTTGTCTCTTTTTAGTACCTGCAAAATTTTGCACATCTCTAGTTCCACCAAACAAACAGTGAAATAAGATAATGAAATAGTGTCTTACATGAATGGGCCACTCTGTTTCAGTCCCCTTATTGACACCCAATGGAAATATGAAATGATCATTGAAGAAACTTTATTGAGTGCGCTTAATTGTACAATGATAAGCAGGTGAACTTCTCGTGGTATCTGAAATAGCATTTAACAGAGCGATCCTGTTTTACAGCATTTTTTTATGTATAATTAATGCAGACGAGTGTAAAGCAGCACACGAGAACCATTCTTGGTAATTTTTACATGTTTAGGAGTACCAATCAAGGTGCCCAGGTTGAAACGACAAAAAAAAAAAAAAAGCCATGAAATCGGGAAAACTAGCCAAAAAGTAGCCAACGTGAGTCAAGAGCCCTAAAAGTCGCCAAAAGTAGTAACGCGGGTAGGGTGGCTAGAATGGGGAGGTGTGACAACCGCGGCGGCACGCTCATTGCCTAGCGAGGCCCCACTCCGCGTTCTCGCCGCTGGGGGGAAAATTTGGCGCGCCAGTCTGGGGCGCCGTTGGCATGTGCCGACTGTGAGCATGTGTTGCTCGTGTCTCGTAGGTAACGGAGCAGCTCAAGTCAGCTGTCGCTCAGCTGTCAGTGAAGTACGCCCTGTTTTTCTATCGCTTCCCGATTCCTTGAAGGAGGTGGTGTCAGCGGATGCCGTCGATTTTTTAACCGCTCTGAAGAATGCTGTCAACGAAAAAAAAAATAAATAAACGCAGAGGTGGTGCGTTGTGCGAGGTTGCGACGGCGACAAGTCCTGCGGTGAAAAACTCTTTCGTGCACCTGCCCGCACGGATTAATTTGAAAAGTGGGCACGTGCCATACCAATTGGGCCGACAAGCCACTGCAAGAGATCGGTTGTCACGTTCTAAAGCATAACGAGTGTCCATCTTCTGCTGAAAGGGCTAGACCAGCATGCTACGCGGAATAAAGCCAAGAAGTGTGAAGCCCTGTGTTACGTAATGTTTTAATGTACTGTTTCCAATAAACTTGTATCAAGCTACCAGTCTTATAGTGTTGTACGTTATTGCATTCTTCTACCGCATTGCAGAAAAATTGCAGTGACTTCCGCTCCTTAAAGTACTACAGTAAAAGCTCGTTAATTCGAACTGACGCCCTGGTCAGCACAGCCCTATGTATTTCTATGGGAGAAAGCTCCCGATAATTCGAACTCGTCGGTATCTACAACGTTAAATTCGAAATGGGAGCCCCCTGGCTTTCGTCCCTCCTCGCAGATATCGGCCCAGAATGATTACCCAAATTACTCATTACTTACATCTATGTAAAACAAGTGCAGTGATTTATTTCCAAATTTTGTGGTTGTAAATGTCGCCTGTCTGCTGCTACTGACGTATGGGTGGCACGGCCCAGTCAGGCAATGTTTGCCTTTATCCGTGGTTCCTGGGGCAATTTCAATATTGTTCTAAATAAACTAAGAAAGACATTAAATTTTAATTTAGTTAACTCTGCCATGTAAATGAACGTGTTTTGGAGCACAAATAGCTTCGTATATTTTCGCATTAAGGCTCACTGCTTACGTGAATGCAAGTCGCTGCTTGTTTCCGGCGTATCACCAACTCATCAATAAATTCTGTTCGTTAGAGCATGAACTTAATTTACGAGATTACCTGCCACAAACGTGTAGTATCGCCTAATTCGCGGGAACGAGTCCAGAGGTTCCTTCTTTGGGTTCTCTCCGCACAGTATGGCGCGATGTCTGTTCATTCTAGCACCTGCATGCCCGCTAATGCAAACTCCGCTTAATTCGAACAATTTTATAGTCCCCTTCGAGTTCGAATTAACGATATTTCGCTGTATCACAATCAAAAATGTATAACTAATCTGCGAGCGACTCACGGAGGGTTGTTCCAACCTGCTGCTCTGCAGGAGGGATTCCTCTAAACCAGGCCCGTAGCCAGAAATTTTTTTCGGGGGGGGGGGGGGGGGGGGCAGCCGTTGAAAACCGTGAAAACCACATATTTTTATTATTTTTTCGCGGTAAAACACCCCCCCTCCACCCGAATTTCAGGGGGGGGCTAAGGCCCCCTCCCCCCCCCCCCCTGGCTACGGGCCTGCTCTAAACTACTTTTCGCATGATAAGCGCACCCACCTCGCAAGTGGCCGCGAATACCCGCACTCTGTATCGGCTGCGTGGTCGGCGCTTATAGATTACACGTGAAATTAGAGCGCTGAGACATTTCATAAAGTTTCTCGACGTTTACAACACTAAATAAATATGCCCATCAGCATCGAAAACACTACAGCGGTAAAACTGAGCCTGGTCGAATCATTTGCCCGCCCAGAGGCAAGCAAACGACGCGAGAAAAGCACGGCGCCCCCGCCGGCAGCGCCACTGCGTGGCAGGAACGCGTTTTGTCGCCAGCCTCCGGAGACCGGTCATCACACCTCCCCATTCTAGCCACCCTAACGCGGGTGTGAAAACATCTGCGATGCCTATATTTAAATGACTAAATGCAAGAGACTTTCGGTGGACGTGCAAATACGAATGGCAATAGGCCATCAAAATAGCATCTGCTAAGATTCAAGCATAAATTGTTGACTTTAGCAATAATTTCGCGCATGTGGAGAGAATGTCTGGCTCTCCTGTAGCAACGACATTCTCTTCACGCGTCTTGGATGATTTTTTTTTTTTAAATGACTAGAAGTACCAGTCTTGTGCGGCAATAAAAGTGAGTACTGCATGAGTGTGCTCAAAATCACGGTTGCTGAGACTGTATCGGACATAAGTTGTAGCAGTAGAACTTTGATCTGGGCGAGTTGGTTCATAGCAATGGGAAGGGACAGCGCGACTGAGACATAGGACAGAGAACACGCAACACACACGAGCGCTGACTTACAACTGGTTTTATTTTGCACCACACTGACCTTATAAATGCGCATAAACTTGACATATGACGCCACGTTTCCAAACAGAAGTGGTTTTGGTTTATCAACCAAGATATACTAACATGATTTTTCTCTTTTCAAGAGCCTTTTCACCAACACAACCAAAATCACAAAACCCAGGAATGGGCGATTATCTACACGTGGCTACCGGCAATATCACAATGCACACAACTGACATACTTATTGCATATTTATTGAACGCGCGGGCGCAAGAAGGAAAAAGAAAAGGAACAAAAAGAAACAAAAAAGAAAAAGGAGAAAGCATGAACATGTGCATTGGTGAAACACTGATGAAGCTAAATAAAACCATCAAGATACTCGATCTCGTCGTCATTCAGTAAAACGGAAGGCCTGCTTACGCAGTTGTCAGAAGATTTGTTAATGAAGAAAGCTTCAATAATTTCTCGCTCCGTCCTGTCACTTGATTTCTTTAAAAACTTTGTAGCGGGAAAAGCCGGCGAGCAGCCGCACATCCTGCAATGCTCCGCTAAAAATCCTCCGGACTTATTTCTAACATTCAGGTTATGCTCCCTGGCACGCTCATTGAAGCACCTTCCTGTTTGGCCAATGTATCGGCGACCGCAGCTCAAGGGAATTTCATAGACTACATTTGCCACACACTCTGTGAATCTGTTCCTATGCTGTGTTGTGCACTGTGGCAGCTTGTCCTTCCTTGTCATTGCACATATTTTGGACAATTTGCATGGTGCAGAAAACACTATTTGGCAGGGTTACTTCCATTCAACAGTGCGCACTCCAAACTTGTCAAAAGAGGCATCGCATCGAATTGCCTTCATTCTGCCTTAAAGAAGACGTGTGTGCACCTGTTAGATGAAAGCTTCGGCACTCAGGTGGCGCGGTTGGAAGAAGCGGGGTATCCGCCGGTGCTTATCACCGCAGTTTCGGAGGCCTTGCTTCAGAGAATTAAGTGCCCAGACACAAAAGTTGGCCATGGAAAGCAAAAGCAGCCGGTTCATGTCATTCCATATATCCACAAACTGTCACACAACATTAAGAAGATTGCCTCGAAGCACGATGTCCAAATAGTGTTTTCTGCACCATGCAAATTGTCCAAAATATGTGCAATGACAAGAAAGGACAAGCTGCCACAGTGCACAACACAGCATAGGAACAGATTCACAGAGTGTGTGGCAAATGTAGTCTATGAAATTCCCTTGAGCTGCGGTCGCCGATACATTGGCCAAACAGGAAGGTGCTTCAATGAGCGTGCCAGGGAGCATAACCTGAATGTTAGAAATAAGTCCGGAGGATTTTTAGCGGAGCATTGCAGGATGTGCGGCTGCTCGCCGGCTTTTCCCGCTACAAAGTTTTTAAAGAAATCAAGTGACAGGACGGAGCGAGAAATTATTGAAGCTTTCTTCATTAACAAATCTTCTGACAACTGCGTAAGCAGGCCTTCCGTTTTACTGAATGACGACGAGATCGAGTATCTTGATGGTTTTATTTAGCTTCATCAGTGTTTCACCAATGCACATGTTCATGCTTTCTCCTTTTTCTTTTTGTTTCTTTTTGTTCCTTTTCTTTTTCCTTCTTGCGCCCGCGCGTTCAATAAATATGCAATAAGTATGTCAGTTGTGTGCATTGTGATATTGCCGGTAGCCACGTGTAGATAATCGCCCATTCCTGGGTTTTGTGATTTTGGTTGTGTTGGTGAAAAGGCTCTTGAAAAGAGAAAAATCATGTTAGTATATCTTGGTTGATAAACCAAAACCACTTCTGTTTGGAAACGTGGCGTCATATGTCAAGTTTATGCGCATTTATAAGGTCAGTGTGGTGCAAAATAAAACCAGTTGTAAGTCAGCGCTCGTGTGTGTTGCGTGTTCTCTGTCCTATGTCTCAGTCGCGCTGTCCCTTCCCATTGATAAGTTGTAGGTAGTTAATTTTCGCAGCCGTTTCTCGTAGGATGACGAAATTCGATCAGTTAATATTTCCGAGTAGCAAGTCCGTACCTCATACTCAGAAATAACACACATAATTTCGTGGGACATCCGGTTTGTAACGTTGATGAGTGCAGAGTGCCCTGGATGCGAAGTACTTTCCAGTGTCCTGTTCACTTCCGTTTACACTTTTAAGCAGAGTGCAGCAGTGTGTGGTCTCCAAATGAAAACCTACATGCAACAGTTCTGCCCAAGTCCCAGCCACGTATCCAAAAATCTTCTTTTTTTATTTTGCGTAATGCAAGCGCCAAATTCAACTTTTGGAGCTAGAAATATGCCTTGGTCGCCACGTCTTGACACGGCTTACTCGAAACGCACGAGGCTGTAACGTCAAAAACTACTGCTAATTTTGTTCAAATCGAGGGAACTAGAAAGTAGCCAAAAAGTATCCAGGTAGCCAACACCTCTTTTTTCTGGCACCGTCGGCGTAAAAGTAGTCGAATTCAAGCAAAGTACACAAACCTGGCAACTCTGGCACCAACTTGCTCAGACCTTGACGTTGTTAAGTTTAGGAATACGCTGTTTCGTTTTGATTAGTTGATGTGCTTTATTTTAAAAGTGAATTACCACGCTTGAAATAGTATCATTTCCCCCAGATTTTTTTTCCAATTCACAGCGCTCATGTACAGTATGGTCCACTGTTAAAGGGAACACTCGAATGAGTACGTTTCGTATTTCTTGCCTTTTAGCTGCGGGAACATGGTTCGTGCACAGCTCTGGTTTGTCGAGAGGAGCAAGAACTTTCAACTGTCAGTGGTCTTAAGGAAGTGAAGCCACCATGCTTTTCCAAGAACACAAAATCGGGATAGGCACTGCACGCAAGTGTTCCTTTTAAAAGTGGATCTGTACTCCCATTTTGTCATGTCTACGTTCGGATTACGTTTTTGCTCATAAGAAACATTCATCATTGTCACACATTCATTGCGGTGATTCAGGTGCGAACTCTGCGGCAACACGCGAGACTATGTTGTGATTGCAATTATCAATGATTAAAAAAAAAACGACGTCGTTAGAGTGAAACACGCACTTCAACCCCTGTGAAGAAAAGAACAGCCAAACCAACGCAGCGCCAAGCTCGCAACAAAAGCCAGTGAGGTGGTTTGCGTTTGAAGCATGAGAAGTTCATGGAGACAAAACAGGTAAGAATGAAAAAAAAAATCAGCGCGTACTTACAGAAATACAACTTCCATTACAACCTCTATGCGAATAAAATAAGCAGTACACACTGGGCCAGCACAGCATCGACCAAAGATGCGACAGTACCAGTGAAGTGCTGAATACGTGATGGAACATTCGGAATCGATGGATACGGATTCACTCGAAATAAAAACACTCACAAAAACACATCGACACAACTTTAAAAAGTACAACTTTCTTTCCAACCTGTCTGTGTAAAGAAAAAGAAAACAGTATGCACAACCGCTGCAAGGTTGAGTACACTTCTTCTTGGACAATTTAGGTGCCGTCTTTTCATCGTTACTTGTTGCAATCCATCAATATTGCACCTAGTAAGGATAAAAAAAGAACTGTCATTGAAGTGTTCCATTCATTCGAACCTCTCTCTAATTTAAAGAAAATACAGACACACAGCCATCGCAATGTCAACCATACAGGTGCCATATGGGACGATATATGAAATACTCATGGAGAATGCAATTAGATTGATTAAAAAAAAGAGAGACTGAGCTCGTGCTATGAAATGTACAAAGTGCATAGCAACGGTGCAAACAAAAGAAAAAAAAACAGTAGATATAGCCGGCACAGCGTCAACCAGTTTTTGAGGTGCAGATAGGGTATACTGATGCGTTGTATTTTGTGGGCATTTTAGTTTCATCAGTAGTCGGTGACACTACTGCACCTCGTTCACATTAGAATGTGACATGAAAATAATGAAACCATGAAGTGATGTCGCTGCCGAAGCTGGCTGTGACTTTGTTCTTCTGAACATTAAATAAATAATAAGTATTTCTTGCCCAAGATTTGGTTATTTTCCACTGCCGCTGAAATTAGGTCAACTTCCTCATAAGTGAAAGTTTTCTCAGCTTAGCAGTTTGATGCAAGAAAAGGAAATATCTTCAATGTTTCATTAAAGGGTCCCTACAAATTTTTTTTTCCAGTATGGTAAGAAGACGCTGCCGATCGGTAGTCGAGGCTCCCAGGGCCGTACCCAGGAATTTATTTCGGGGGGCGTTCATGTGTAGAACGGCTAACTTCGGCAACTGGTGGTCGATGTGAAGGCGTGTAAATACTTTAGTATCACCCGAAAAGTTAAAGCATGAAAAAATTTCGGGGGGTGTCAGAACCCCCCTCAACCCCCCCCCCCCCCTTAGTTACGGCCCTGGAGGCTCCTGAGAACACGTGAATCTGGAATTTAAAACCAGTTCTCACAGTCGGCTAGAAATCGCCCGTTCCTTTCTCGACAAATGATGCCATAAACCCTAGGTCCACGGCCATCCGCCTATTTGAGCATCGTGAGCGGCACAGTTACCGTGGCGGCCGCGCGATGCCGCCACGAGCCCGCACTCTAAGAAAAAAAAAGAGTCTTTTGACTCCTTTCGGGTAGTCCTGACGTACCACGTATACGACTCTCTTAAAAGAGGCACGTTGACTCTCTTTTGGGTCACACGACTCTCAGAGAGTCGTGTGACCCAAAAGAGAGTCAACGTGCGTGACCCAAAAGAGAGTCAACGTGCCTCTTTTAAGAGAGTCGTATGCGTGGCACGTCAGGACTACCCGATAGGAGTCAAACGACTCTTTTTTTTCTTAGAGTGCGCTCGCTCGCTCGTGAGCACACTGAAAGTAAGAAGTGCGCTCGAAGCAGTGTTCAAGGTCATGACGCGCGCTGGTGAAGGACCTGGCTTCTCACACCCCACTTACACCCCCCCCCCCCCCCCCACGCCTTCGATTATATAAGCATGCTCGCTGGTACGAAAGGAGAGAGAAAGTGCTTAAGGCGTTCGGCAAATCCCTGTCACTCCGCTCGTACTTGAGGGATTCAAGAATGTTCGAGGCAGTCGATAGGGGAGGAAATAAACTTCGACGATTACATCGAAAAGTATGCACGCTAAGCAAAACATTAACCGCGTAATTTAGATTATTCAGGATTTCATAAAATATTATATGAACGCAGAAAAACACGGCGTTTGCAGACAGGCGTTTATAAGCGAGGGAAATAATTTGGTTGTCACGAAATTAATTTCTGAAGGCTCGGTAAACAGTTTTATATTGACACCTTCGAAGTTGTTTGCATAAAAAATTCGAGCGATTCGCGTGCACTTCTGTTTGATTTTTCAAGTCTAGAAAGCTTTTTCTGTTGCACGTGTCTATAACAAAATTTCAGACTTCAATCGAAATTATATTTCATGTTAGTATACGCCTCACTGCACAATTCTGAAATTCCCTCTGCGAAAGTTTGTGACGCTGATTGAATGGTAGTGGGTGGAGTCAAATGCTGATTGAGCTTGTCATAACGGATTTTCTCAAGGCAAAGTAGCCTTATTGTAATCTACTGTACTGGTCGTACCTGTGTACCTCCATGGATATAAGACATGGTTGAATTTCTATCAGGTGTGCGAGCCGGCCTTTTCTGCTTTATAACGCATGTATTTGATATGAGTTGAATACAGAATTGAAAACGGATTCATGTCGACACGCGCACTTATTTTTCTTTTCATCGCGATCGGGCTTCACTGACTAAAACATCTCGTATGCACGGCGCTGGCCTCATCTCAATGTGTTAAAATTTTTTCGAGGGTTTCGTGATGATGTAATGAAATTACATGCATGATGCGTGCGGTAGAGCTCATTCTAGGACATACGCGAGCACAGCAATTAACACTGTAGAAAATGGTGAATCATGTAGAAATGCAGAGGTGATTCTGCCGCAGATCTTGTCATCGATCAGATCATCAACGTGCTCACCGCCACCTGCCACGGTGGTCTAGTGGATATGGTGGTAGACTGCAGACCTAAAGGCTGACGCATCGAATCCCAGCCATGGCAGCCGAATTTTGATGAAGGCCAAATGTTTGAGGACGTGCACTTTCAGAAGGGGGGAGTACGTTAAAGAACCGCGGGTGGTAGAAAATTTCCGGAACCCTCCAAATGCGGCGTCTCTGATATTCATATCGCGGTTTTGGGAGTCCAAAGCTCACCGTCATCACGCAACGGTGGCTGTTCCTTTGGTGGTCTGTAGCTCGCCTAAGCAAATTGTATCTTTACCTGTCGGGCTACATTTTTTTTCTCGAAATAAGGGTGAATAAATGTGAATGGCGCCAAACTGGCCTAATCGAATGATAAGGAGCGTTCCAATGCTACTAAAAAGCCCCCTTGGAGCAATCCAGCAGAAACTTCTGCGACTAGAGAACACTGGTAAACATTACTTCTTCATCGGAAAAGTAGGAACCGATGAGCAGAATGAGGGATTTCAGTTCTTCGTTATTTAGTTTGTACGACATGTCCTCAAGAAAAAATCTTGTGATTGCTAGAGTGTGTGTGCGCGTGTGATCCTCGTTCTTTTTGTCGTGTGCCGGTCTGGCCCTCCAATTAGTATCTCTGTCATGCAATACCGACAACCCACATTGCCATTCTTGGTGACTGACACATGCAGTCATAGTCAACCCGGCTGTGCTGCTGTCATAGCTGCTCTCTGAAGCAACAGCAAGCGTCGTCTCCGATTGCAACGAAACGCCTTGAATAGCTCCGCTGCAAGCGCGATGCAGGCGACGCAGTGGCCACACAGGCAGATGGTGAAGTAGACGTGAAATGGCTCGGTCGCTTCCAGTTGGTGATGCACTACTGGTCTTGTTCTGGTTCGGTGAGGGACCGCAAGCCCGCTCTCGTGGATTGCCAGAAGCAAGCGTCGGTGCTGGTACCTGCGAGAAAAGAGCCCTAGCCATTACTATTTCACCAAAAGGAGATCATTTTTAAAAGTGTGCGTTCCATGTTAGGAACCAAGTACACAGAGCCCTAGGCATTAGAGCTCCACGGCTAGGAGATAATTTTTAAACGTGTGCGTTCCATGTCACGAACGAAACCACACAATTACTGCATAGGTTTATTGATGAATCGGCGCAGAAAATACACGTACACGCACATATAAAAAACAGGAACATGCACCGGATTGTAAGCATATGAGTCACGTGCAGAAATATTGTTCATAAGGTATTTTCCTGTTATTGTAGAAGTTTCTTGAAATATTCGAGAACATATTTTACAAACGATCTTATATCGTACTAGAATAATCTCTGGAGATCAGGCTACGAAAACGATAATCGGCAACCAACCGTTTGGTGCCACGCAGCTACAAGCAATGCCGTACGGATTTCTCAGAGAGGAAAGCTCATTCTATAGTTGAAGAAAAACTCGTCCTGATACGGGTATAAAACCCGGGACCAACACCTTTCGGGGCGGTCCTCAGTATCTGATGCTATGTGATGCCGGACGTCAGTATACGATAAAAAATAGTGCTGACTTGAGTCATTTCTTGAAGTTTGAGCACATCTTTGCGGCAGCAACTTTTACTTCTACTTCATCGGCATTATTCTTAGTTTTCCTTTGAAGTGAACGTCGCCAACGCCAATTTTACAGAATTGACCGATTTTGTCCTAACGTGCCGTTTACATACACGGTATTAGCTGCAAGCAGATTATCAGGTGCTTAGTGCGACGCCATGTTCTTCTAGGGATAATTGTAGAAGTTACACCAAACATGGTCCAAGCGTTTCTTTCCCTAGTTGTCATCGCTGGAACGCCTCCGATGATGGGTCTTCTTCATGTTTCAATTCCGAGGTGGTTATCTGGTCAATAAACTTGACGTTGTCATTTTTTCGCTTCTTTGTTATGCCTGGAAACCCAGTGCGCGGATGCGAAGACGTGCACGTTTTGTCAGAGCAGCCCGCCAAAGAGAAGAAACTGAATACAGTGATCTGAATCGCTGCAGAAATCTTTGTCGCTGTCGATGATAAACGTCCCCAACATGAGTCAAGATCGTGCTCAGAAGCAAGGTTATCGTGGCGCAGAATGGCAAATAGTCTCACAACATGTTAAAGACGAGAAGCGCGCGTTCTGTGGTCGCGTTAAGCAAATATTCTCTGCATCCCTGCTAAAAAAAGCTACTAACTTTACGAGCTTCAATAACGAAAAAATGGCAGATCCCACGCATTGTGGAAATCGATATAATGCGATGCAGCCAGCAAGGAACAAATAATGCTGTACATAACATGCATGTCATGATTTACATGTTAGGACCTGTCAGGTCCGTAGCCAGGAATTTTTTTCGGGGGGGGGGGGGGCACTTGTTGAAAACCTTGAAAAACGCCCATTGCTATTATTTTTCCTCGGTAAAACACCCCCTTCCGTCCGAATTTTGTTTTGAGGGGGGGGGGGCCTAGGCTCCCCCCCCCCCCTGGCTACGGGCCTGGGACCTGTCCTCTATGTTCGTCATAAATTCAAGTCAGTCAAGTCAATACCAATAGTGGTGTATATCAAACTAGGGAACCGGCTACGAGCGCACCATGAGCGTGGCATGTAAATCATGATGTAGATGTAATGCTTGTAATCATTGTCATGTTACCTTTCGTCATACAGACATGTCGCGCAATGCCCAAATTTACTGTACATCAAGGTAGCGAACTGACCGCAAGCGCACCATGAGCGTGGCGTGCAAGTCATGCTGACATGACATGAAGCTCATGATTTTTCATATTACCACCTGCCATTTATGTTCGCCATACAGCCACGTCGCGCAGCACCAATTTTTTTGTATATGGAGCTAGCGAACAGGCCGTAAGAGCACCATGCGCGTGACATGTAAATCGTGTTTACATGACGTGGATGTCATGATTTTCATTTTACCACCTGTCATTTATGTTCGCAATACAGTTACGTCGCGCAATGCCCAAATTTACATCAAGGTAGCGAACTGACCGCAAGCGCACCATGAGCCTGGCATGCAAGTCATGCTGTACGTGACATGGATGTCATGATTTTCATATTACCAATTGTCATTTAAGTTCGTGATACAGTCACGTCACGCAATACCAATTTTGGTGTATATCAAGCTAGCGAAACGGCCGTGAGCGCACCATCAGCGTGGCATGCAAATCTTGCTGTACATGAAAGGCATGTCATGATTGTTATGTTACCACCTGTAATTAATGTTTGTTATACCGTCACGTCACCCAATAC